>VDFB02211202.1:0-12982 GCA_007258455.2 Sequoia sempervirens
CAAACATGAAAAAATGATAACTATTGGGGATAGTGATGAACATTCAACCACTGGTGATAGAATTGACAATCTCCTCACCACAATTGTTGAAAACAATGATCAAGATCTATCCATCAAAGAGCACATTGAAGATTTTTCTATCTCATTCGATGATCAACTCACTATACATCATGAGCCACTTTTTAATGATTTATTTCAAGGAGTGTTAGGATTATTTGATTCTATCGAAATAATGAACAATCCATCGATCAATGATCATATTAAAAATGTCTCTACATTGCCTTATGATTTAAAGGACATATCTCAAGAATTTATGCCAAAGCATGATCAACCTCTTTCACTAAAGTCTAGCAATGGTCCTTTCCAAGACATGTTGACCCCCTTTCACCTCATGGCTACAGATACTGAAGGAACCCTAAACTTGACACTTGAGAATATTGATCCACTTACTATGTCTAATGGTGACATCCAAGAACCCTTTGTAAGCAATCCATCCTTTGAAACTGACCCATGTCAAGAACTTGGTCCAAAGCATGTCGAAAGCAATTCCAAAATCATTCAAGATCAAGAATTTATATCTTCAAGATACTACAATGAGGTAAAGGACACTCTCCTATCTATGCAAGATGTCACAAATGATGATCACATCCATATAGCACATTCTCGTCCATCTACCCATGAGACACTTTCTATGGATGGACACATAGATGATCTTCATTCAGAACAGGATTCCTTTACTCCTGATATTATTACACAAAAGGAGTGGGTTATTGATTCATACAGTCAAATAGAGTTGTCAACATCAAGATTTGATATATCCCAAATCCAGACTGAAGACATCATCCAACATTATCCACTCAAGGAAACAAGCCAGACAAAATAGTATAATTCAGAGTTAGCAAAGCAACAAATGGAAACATCATTTGTAGTGGTCGTTTATTAGAGAGGGCATTCTAAGCAAGAGCTCTCAGAACAGGGAGAATCAAAGCATGAAGGTACTACTACCACCATACTGGGGGAAACTTTGTCTCAAGCAAACGTCAACATAGGGAGCACGAAATTTTTTTATGATGAAACTAGTGTCAATACTACAACCAGCCACGTCACAAATCTTCATCCACCCATCATCCCATCCATGAATTGGGACCAACATCGAAAGAAAGATTTGAATCAAAGCACAAAGAATGTTATGAAATCAAAAGAAGTTGAGAAGCATAATGGACAAATCAAATACGCATGGATACCAAAGCATACAAAGAAAGATTTTCCCTATCAAACTCCATTAGTTAAGGAAACTATGGGGAAAAATAAAAAAGCGAAAAGTATCCATCAAAGATGTCCACAAAATCAAAAGAAGGCTTTTCAGGTGACATAGAAAGTGTATCAAGCAGTTGGTCCTAATTCCATGCACACTTTCGTATCCACCCATCATTGCTCATCTTCCCAAGTTTGGAGATTCAAAGGTTCCAAACTATCAACCAAATCCATCTCTTATCCTTAAACGCACTCCATCCACACCTCCACACATGATATCCAATTTTCACATTGACCATGTATTGGCAATGACCCTTCATCATAAGGATTCAGAAGGCACTCTATCACGATGTGCACACAGAGATAGAGTTAACTCTGGTATCAACGAAGCAGATCAAAAATCCCAAAAGTTGCATTCAAGTGCACATACCTTAGCAAAGAAACTTATTCAAGAATAATATCGATGGCACATTATGACAGGGGCATCTACATTAGCAACACCTTGTGATTCAACATGAGTTTAGAATCTTTCAGAAAAATAAAAAAAAAAAAGAAGTAAAAAATCCAAAAAAAATCAGAAAAAGGATCGAAAACGATAAAGAAAAAAGAAACGTCCTCTAGTGAAAACCACTACGGTGACACTTTGGGCAAAGAACATGATGAAAAGTTGGAAAACTTGCGTCATGTGTAGAGATCGAGAGAGCATCTGTAATGGCGCAACTTTAGGAGATAGCATCTTATCCCATCCATAATAAAATCCAAGCATCCATACCAGAGAAATACGCGTAAATCGGTACCATCCATAAACCATTGAAATCAATCCATTTTTATCCATCCTACATACCTGGTCAAAGTTATCTTGATCTTGGCCCGAAGATTAGAGACTGCTTTGCGCTTATGGTAACATCTTGGCAGGTGTTTTCCGTGAGTCTATCCTGCAGCATTATCTGACCATGAAGCACTATCCAAATGGAAACATTCACTTTGTTCAAACCTCATCTTACGCCATAAGATAATCCTTAGCATCCTTTGCATGCTTACCATATACATCCATCCATACATCTATCCAGGTATCTATCCATAACATTCCATACATTGCTAGACATTGGGGGTAGATATTTGCATCTTAGCAGAGACAAATCTTTATCTATATATCTCCAGCTTATGTATTGTAGTTTAAACATTGGAAGCGTGGAAATAAAATTAGTTAAGGAATACAATCCCAAAATCCAGATGCTTGTATGGCTGTTTTGGCCGAGAGAACTGTTCCTTATCAGTCTTCATCACTAATCAAACATCAAGTAAACAGTAAATATGAAATTAAGCATCCTAACGCCGAGCAGCATCGTCGTTAAGCATCTTTTATTTCAAACGGCCGCTTCATCAATCGCGAATAATCAAATCCAATCAAAATCCATGTCTTAGGATATCTATATAATCCCTTGTGTTGCTTAACGCATATGCTTTGCACATTGTTGTGTATCCTCAACAATGCGTATCATCATCAAATGTAGGAGTAGATGATAACCTTGAAACTGGCTGTAGACAAAATCCACAGCGAACTAGCACGATATGCGTCACATTTCCTTATCAAATCATCAAAGTCATGCGAAAATCCAAAAACATCAAAAATTAAGAAAATCCAAGAAACATTCAAAACATATCAAAATCCAAAAACGAGTAAAACATAAAACATCCAGAAACATGGAGAGCCGAACTCACGTCATCATACAACCAAAATGTAAGAGCTGAACTGTCTTGCAGATAGCCAGGACATCAAAAATGAAAAACATTTAAAACTTCGTCAAAGCATCAAAAGGTTTGAAAATCAAACATTTGTAAAATTTAGAAAATACTAGAAACAATATAAAACATTCCAAAAAACATCAAAACATCCAAATATTTGAAAAATCCATCCATCTCATCTCGATTTCACTCAAAATAATCAATCATCCATAATAAACTAATCATCGCCTTCATCCTTCAGCAAAACAAATAGAAACAATCATAGCAATCAGCAAAAGAAAGCTTCAAATACAAAATCAAAATCGAAGCAACAAACTGCTAAACGCAAAATCAAACTCTTGATCATTTTCAAACATGTCAGTCAACTTTATATCAACAGCCTATCAATCAACTTATCAAACCATCATCATCCTATACAATGCATGTCCTAGGATATATCATTCCGACAATGGGTATCATTTTGGATATCACTTTGGATTCTTATCCTTTCAAAACAAATCCCTTTGGCTAGAGGTATGAAGAACATTGGATTGTTTGTGTACTTGATCTTTTCTTTTGGTTTATCTTATTGTGCTCATTCCAAGGACCTCTCAATGATGTCCCCAATGAAGGGATTTAGAGAGATAGGAATGGGGCAACAACCATTATCTTTTTATCTATTATGCTTGTTGGACGTTCTTGTAATATAACCTTGGCGAATACTTGCTTTGTTAGGTGCATCCTAGCAAGGTTTACATATGTTAGGTGTGAACAAGAATACTCATATCTGCTTGTTGAGTCAAAGTTCATCACACTAGGTGCAACACCATCTTGGTTCTTTCTACCTTGATGCATCATGCCTACGTGTGTTATCAAACATACGGTAATTGGCCCTTTGAAAATCCCAATTGCTTGGCAAGAAATCATCATCATCATCATCTCATGTCTTGTTGGAATCTCTTATTTTCTTCTATCTCTTTCTTTTCACGCTAACATGGTACCATGATAGTTAATCATAAATCATCACTAATGCATCCATCCTACATCCACAGGCATACTGCATAATGAATAACATATCATATAGAAAGCATTAATCATACCACATGCATTCATCCCCATCATTGCATAATATAGATTGGTTATTCTAAATATCTCATAAACCATACATTTATCATCTATTTTCATAATCACCCAAGCATCATCATATCATATCATTTGCATCCATATCATCCATGCATCATCATATCATACATTACATATAAACATCATAATCATCTCATTTATATCATCAATAAGGCAACTGCCATGGTATAAATCAGGATCAAGTGGGTGTAATATATCAAAATAGGCATGAGGCTACCCATGGCTGATGACTGTCTACATCAAATATTTGAGTTGAACTGATCTTGAACCTCTTTTTCGAGAGATCAACCCTCAAATCAAACCTCTTTGCCCGATCTCTCGAGGGGGCAGTATACCGGCATAATTCTTCATTCGTTGGGGCAATAGTGGGGCATCCAAAAAAATCAGAGAAATTTTGACTTTTGATCATGGCAAAGTTATTCTTTGAACCAAGGCAACAAGTGCATCGCTTCAAAGAGCGCAAAATGTAGACATCGAAAATATACAAATTGATATCATACACTCGATCCTGATCTACTAGCATTGCTTCATCCTAAATTATCCTCACAACCAACCGTTTTAGTCAAATGGCCTTGTTGGTTAAGTTAAATCATCAATTCCTTTTGGTCAAATAAGTCCTCAGTTTAATTTAGATCTCATTATCTCGTGTGATTCCATTTAGGTCGTTTCGTCTTCCACTATCTTTTCATTTACCGATTGAATACTTCTATTTGTTTGATTCAAATCCTCTCAGATTAATCATTCAAATTAAAATCGTCAGACGTTTGTACGATTTGAAATCTGACATCACTCCTTTGGTTGAAATGATCGAGAATGTTTGTTTAACTGGGGTAAATCATTCTTCTCACGGTTTGTTGGAAATCACAAGATCTGAAATTCAAATGGTCAAATCAACTAACATCATTTAAAATTAATCAAATCATGATCAATGATAATCTTAATCACTCAAATCCTCTAGATTTTGCATCTTGCACATGAAAATCAATTTAATTGATTTATAAATCATCTATTTTCATTCAAAAAAGGCATCAAAGATGGAATATTCCTCAAATTTGAAATCTGCCCCCAAAAGGACTTGTCCATCCAACAAAGCATTTAAGACTCTTACATTGTCTCTTACATGTCTCCCACTTGGCATTTAACTCATCTTTCATCCCCCCTAAACATGTCATCTCATCAAATTCAAATTTCAAACTTGCACATGGATCAAAATGTGCTCAACCTTCATCCTATCAAATGTTGACAAGTGGCACCTTGCCATTGGTTGAATGTTACACCCACATTGCTCAAATTTGGGAATTCATCCATCTTATCAATCTATAAATAAGAGGTTAATCTCCTCATCTAAACATCCACAATTTGAGTAAACTTACTCTACTCAAATTCATCTTCAAGCATTTGCAAGATTCATCCATCCATATCTAGGTTATGCAGGTTTTCATCTTGGAGCACATTTGAATCTTCACAAAAGTGGATCACTCATCAACACTCTTCTTCATCTATCAACATTTCATCATTGGAGTTGGGAAAGGGCCGATTTTCACATCAAATTGGCACCAATTCCCATGGGATCAAGAGTTTGCATTGCTTTCAATAGGATTTAATCTACTTTCTTGTTCTCTCATTATTTTCTTCTCTTCATTCCTATTTTGAGTTTTGTTAATGGATTTCATGGGGAATCCTTGTTCTTACTTGCATTTGATCTCCTAATGTATTCATTTGTTGTGTTTTGCAGGTATTTGGATTAGGGTTCACACAATAAGTGAAGAGTTTTAAGAAGATTAATCTTTACTTGGTAAAAGTTATTATTTAATTGTAATTATTTATTTTTAAATTATCTTTTAGAAACCTTAAGAGGCTTTTTACAACTTGCACACACATAGATGAATTGTGCCATTTATTGAGTTTGGAGTTACTTTCTAATTCTAACTCCTCTTCTCACCTTTATATATTGAGGTGCCTCTCCTCCCATTCTTCATTAAAGCAAGCAAGCTTAAGGCTTAAGTTCTCTCTCTCTCTCTATTTGTATCATTCTTAGGCATTTTGCCTCCATTCATAATATTGGGGTTTTTTCTTGTTTCTTCCCCTTATCAAATTCTTGTATATCCTTTGCATTTGGTGGTGCTTGGTTTGGCTACTCTCTCTTTGGTAATATTTTTCCTTCAAACAATGCTCATTGATTAGTTCTTTCCTTTGCTCAATTTATTTTTCCTTTCATTGTATCAGAGCTTGGTATGAATAATATTTTGTGAGCTACATTGTTGAAGGTTTACCAAATTTTAAAGGCACACCATTGGAGGCAATCTAAGAGAGGAGGAGAATGAGCCAAAAGTTTAATCTTGCCTCTTGTCTAATATTATTTTTTTTCTTTTTTTCTAACCCTTGTGTAGGTTTTTTTTCAATCTAAAATATTTCTAAGTATTTTTTGTTTTCAAATTTCAAAGTTATATAATTTACATTCATGTTTATATTTATACCAATTTTTAGAAAATTTCAAATAAAGGGTTATAGTTCAAATTTTTAAAGAAATTTTCAAAAAAATTACATGATATATATAACAAAGCTACATATTAAATCTATAAAAAAATATTTTCCTTTCAAATCTATATAATTAAAAAAATCATTTAAATTTGCATGTACAATTTTAAAAAAAAAATCATTATTTTTGCATGTTATATTCAAATTTGCATGAATAATTTTTTATTTGGAAAAATCTATTTTTTTGGACATATATAGTATATATTTTGTTTAAAAAAAAATCTAAAAAAACAATACTAAATAATCAAAAATAAAAAAGTTTTAAAAAAGGCTTCAACCTTCTATTATTTTGTTTTATAAATATTTAAAATCAATTTTTAAAAGTAAATAAACATTTTTAAAGATTAATCTTGGTTTTTTTAATAAAACCCTTAAATTATCCAAATCTATGGGAAAAAGTTTAATCTAGACTTGAATTTAGAAAGTTTTTCATTTCTCCTTAAAGTTTTATAATCTTTTAAATCTCTTTATTCTTCTCCCTGAACTCATTTCTTTGAGGTAAAAGCTCTTTAATAGTAAAGTTAACTGAAGTTTAGTAAAAACATTTGTTATGTATTGAAATATTTATTAGAATTTTAAGATTATTTGTTATCATTAAAATAATTTTAAACTGATTTGATTTTTATTGGAATCTATAAAATTCTTTTAAAAAAATAAGTAGTCTCCCATTTTTTTTTTTTTTTTTAAAGTAATTTAATCTAAGGAGGTTTTCAAATTCTAAAAAGGGCCTATTTTCTTAAGACCTTTATTTTACTTAAGGGGGGATAATTTTTCTTTTAAGCTTAAGTTGTAAAGTATTTCTTTTCTTTACTTTTTTTGTGTAATTAAATTTATTTACAATGTCTGTATGTTAATTCCTAAAATTAAGTTGAATTCTTCTAACCATCATTCTTGGAAAACTCATATCTCTTTTATTTTTTGTTTTAAACATCTTTTGGATGTTGCATGTTGCTACGAAATCCAAATTGGAACCAGATCCATCTGCATCTAAAGATGAACAAGAAAAATGGAGGCTCAGAAATGAGGAAGCTCTTGGCCTCATAGGTATTTCCATGTCACCCAAACTATATATTCACATTGGGACATGCACAAAAGCCTATGAAGCATGGGACAAACTCAAGACTATTTATGATAGTTCAAATGAATCTAGAAAGATTCAACTTCAAGACCAACTTGAGGATCTAAGGTATTCTGATTTCAAATCTATGGATGATTTTCTATTAAAATTTGATGCTTTGATTGTCAATTGCATGGTTTAGGAGTAATATTATAAGATCTTATATTAATTCATCTTATTCTTAAAAAATATCTTACTAGGAAATTTCAGCAATTTATTAATAATATCCATGCTCAATTAGCTATTCCTTCTTTCGCTACTCAATTAACTTATGATATTTTTTGCAGTTTATTAAGACAAGAAGAAGCTAAGTTAATTGAATTTTAAAATCTTAAGTCTAATGAGGGTATGTGCAAGATCATGATGGGCCAAAAAGTGGCAATATGATGGGTATGTGGCTGACGACTTTTTTTTAACCCAAAATTTCATTTAAAGTTTTACAGGTTTTAGAAGGATATCTCCCTAATTTTCCAATATAAATTATGCTTTTAATTTGAATTTTATAAGTAATTTCATTATTCATTTTCTTTTATTGTGGTTTGGGTGTGGTCGATGTATTAATCTACTATTTTTCCTTGAAATTTAAGTACCGCATTGAAATATCAATTTTCACCAAATAGGGATTTTTTAAACAAACCTAGTAGTTTAGAAACTACATTCAATTTGCTACAGATTCTATTCATATATATTTTTGAAATAATATAGATAACTTATTCAAATTTTTACATCAAGTTGCCTAACTCTGATTTTTTTGAATTTTTTGCCACTTAAGGGCCTATTTTTTCCATGGTGATCCTGCACATAACCGCACTTTAGAACAATCATGAAAACCATTTTCAACAATGCATACATCTTTATATGAACTTTAACTTTTTTAGTAACAAGATTATAAGCTCTATAAGTTTTAGAATGTTCATCATAACCAATAAAATTATGATAAGAAGATTTGGGATCTAATTTTTGCATCTTTTGTTTAGATTTTTGAACATAAGCAATTGAACCAAAAATTCTTAAATTCTTAAGATTGGGCTCCCTACCAAACCAACCTTCTTCGGGACTAATATCCTTTAAAACTTTAGTAGGAGTCTTATTAATAATGTAAGTAGCACAAAACATAGCTTCAACCCAAAATTTATAAGACATATTTTTAGCATGTAACATTCATCTAGCCATTTCAACAATAGTTCTATGCTTCCTTTCTGCTACACCATTTTGTTGAGGTGTATAGGGAATAGTTAGCGCATGCTTAATACCAAATGATTTCAAATAACTATTAAAAGCATTGTTCACATATTCTTTACCATTATCAGATCTAAGAATTTTGAGTTTAAAACCAAATTTCCTTTCAACAAATTTATGAAATTCAGAAAATATATGAAGAACTTGATCCTTACTATGAAGAAAATAGACTCAAGTTCTTCTAGAATAATCATCAACAAAATTAAGTGCATACATTGATCCTTGGATGGAGTTATTCTCCATGCCCATCCCAAAAGGTCACTATGAACTAGGTGCAACTTATGTGTTGCCCTCCATAATTGACCATATGGAAAGGGCTCCCTATGCATCTTACCACTCATGCATCCTATGCATACAATTTTAGATGGAACAATACTAGGCAATTCATCTACCATATTAAGATTTTGCATTAAATCAATATTGTTAGCATTTATATGAACAAGTTTTTCAGGCCAAACATTAAAATCAATGGTAGATATTAAAGAGCATCTAGATTGAGAAAACTTATAAAATTTGAACAAATTATCATTGTCTATATTTACCATTAGGAACATTCACACCACCAATTTATTATAATTTACAAGTATGATTATTAGTAAGTTGAAGAGGAACATTAGACATATTAGGTTGCATAAACTCAAAAGCTTCTTTATGTGAAGTAATAGGCTGAGATGCACTTCAATCAACAACCCATTTAAGAGGTTGAGAAATATTATAACCACAACTAATATCATGTCTAGATTCATTTATGTTGTTTTGAAGCTTATGATTTTGAGAGTTATTTTGTTGTTGATTATTTTTCTTGATAGGATTTTTCTCATTTTTCTTCCTAAAATGGGTATTTTTCCAATGACCATCCTTATTACAATAAGTGCAATGAGGTCTCTTAGGAGAGTTAAACTTTCTAGGATCATTGCCATTATTATAATGAGGTTTAGTATGATAATGTTGCTTAGAATGATGCTTAAAAATTTTCTTAAGATTAGACAAGAAAACATGTTCATGGGTATGTGCAGGATCATCATGGAAAAAATAGGCCCTTAAGTGGCAAAAAAATTAGAAAAATCAGAGTTAGGAAACTTGACATAAAAATTTGAATAAGTTATCTATATTATTTTAAAAATATGTAAGAATAGAATCTGTAGAAAATTGAATTTAATTTCTAAACTACTAGGTTTGTTTTAAAATTTAGAAAAATCTATTTGGTGAAAAATTTGATATTTCAAATGTAGTAGTAAATTTAAATTTCTGGGCGAAAATAAGAAGTGAAGTTCATTCCGACCAATTTCAACCACAAGGCGATAATATAATAAAGATAAGGCGCAGAGGACCTGGCTGTCCCAATGTGGATGCATATTTTTTAATTCTTTTTCCAAGCAAATAATTAATTATGAATTTTTATTACAACTTTTAAAAATATAAAACTCTTTGGCATGTCCGACCAAACTTAACTTGGTCAAAACTTCTAAGAAACTAATTTTTCTTTTTCTAATCCTATATTATGTGAAGCATAGAAAGTGACACATGTTTTGGATTCAAAAAATGTGATGTCGTTTGAAAGCTATAGATGTTTTTCAATCAGCCTATCAATTAGGACTTTAGTCATAATTTGAATAGAAAATGAATAATAATTACTTATTAAATTAAAAGTAAAGCATAATTTATATTGGTGGAAATCTTAGAATCTCCTTTAAAAACCCTTTTCATTTCATCAGTTTTGGATTAAAAAAAAGTCGTCAGTCACATACCCATCATATTGCCACTTTTTGGTCCATCATGATTATGCACATACCCGTGCATGATATTGAATCTTCTCAAAATAAAGTTATTGTTGTGGAGAATAATCCTCAAGTTGAATCTTCTCTTAATCCTCCTAATGCATCTCTTACTCATAGTGATAGTCATGATGAAAATGTTGAAATTTCTCTTCATGATTCTTCTTCTAGTGATGATACTACTACATCTAAAACAAAGCCTAAATGGTTTACTAAACTTATGAAAGAAAGTGAAGATATTTTAGCTAGAATGAATCAATCTAGAAAGGTAAATTATTGTAATTATGCTTTGATGTCTAGCGTTATACATTCAAATGATCCTCAAACTTATGAACAAGCTAAAGATAAACCTCATTGGAAAAAGTCTATGCAAGAAGAATATGATACTTTAATTGCTAATAAAACTTGGGATTTAGTTTCCTTACCTCAAGGTAAGAATCTTGTTTCATGCAAATGGTTGTATAAAACTAAGGTTAATGCAAATAATTAAGTTAGCAAGTTTAAAGCTAGATTAGTTGTTAGGGGCTTCTTTCAAGTTGAAGGTTTAGATTATAATGAAAAATTCATAATCACAGCCACTGAGTATTTCACAAAGTGGATTGAAGATATCCCATTAAGCACAATCACTAGAAAAAAAATTGCCTCTTTCATCCTAAACTGCATTTTTTGTCAGTATGGCATCCCTAGCTCCACTGTTACCGATAATGGCAGACCCTTTAAAAACCAAGATGTACAAGAACTTTGTGAAATATTCCATATCCAACACTGCTTTTCCACACCCTATTACCCTTAAGGGAATGGGCCAAGCAGAAGCCTCAAATAAGACCATTTTGAAAATCCTGAAGAAAACTACCAATGATGCTAGACGTGACTAGCATGTTCAACTAAACCCTGCCCTATGGGCATACCATACTAGAATTTTACCCCCTACAAGAGCCACACCATATGCCCTTATGTATTGATTAGAAGCCATCTTACATATTTAGGTTGAGTTACCTTCACTATGGGTATCATTGAAAGGAATCATTTCAGAGGAAGACTATTGAGTAACCAAACTAGGGTATGCAGGATCACAGATGGGGCCGTGCAAGCATGTATATAATGGTATGTGTAGGTATGTAGTCGGTAAACCTTCTTTTACCCAAAATTAATGAAATGAAAAAGGGTTTCCTTAAAAAGAGATTCTCATCTTTCCACCAATATAAATTATGCTTTACTTTGAATTTAATAAATAATTATTATTCATTTTCTATTTGAATTATGACTAAAGTCCCAATTGATAGGTTGATTGAAAAAACATCTTACAGTCCTCTAAATAGTATCAAGCATTTTTGAATCCAAAATATGTGCTTCTCACATTCCTATTTACATAATATGGATTAAAATAAATAAAATTAATTTTAACCAAGTTAAGGTGGTCTAAGCATAATGAAGCTCTATATATTTTTAAATTTGTATTAAAAAATTATAATTAATTATTGGCCTGGAAAAATTGCTACAAAGAATATGTACCATATCCAGAGCATGAGTCCTTAATTATATCTAAATCTTATAAAAAAAATATTATCATTTTATTGTGGTTAGGGTGGTCGAGCAGGACACCTACTTCTTATTTTTCCTCCCTTTAAAATTTAAGTACCACTGATTGAAATTTCTCTAAATTTCACCAAATAGATTTTCTTTCTGAAATAAACCTAGTATTTTAGAAAACTACATTCAATTTGCTACAGATTCTATTCTTGCATATTTTTGAAATAATATAGATAACTTATTCAAATTTTTACATCAAGTTTCCTAACTCTAATTTTTCTGGATTTTTTGCCACTTAATGGCCTATTTTTTCCATAATGATCTTGCACATACTCCTACATGTGAGTTGGAATTGTTAGATGAACATCGTCAAAAAGTTGTTGGTCATCTGAAAGATTGTGAACAAAGAATGTCAAGGAGCTATAGCCACAAGGTAAGACCAAGAGCATTTCAGGTTGGCAACTTGGTACTAAAAGAGAATCCTCGCAATCAACAAGATCAGGAAAAGAAGGGAAAATTTGAACCTAATTGGCTAGGTCTTTTTGTCATTATATCAGTATATGGATCTAGAGCATATTGGTTATCTACACTTGAAGGGGACTTGTTTGAAGAACCTATCAACACCATTCATCTCAAGAATTTTTACACATAATTCATCCAG
>VDFB02211203.1:0-12847 GCA_007258455.2 Sequoia sempervirens
ATCAAAACAACTCCACAACCTCTAATTACTATAAACAGTGCTTTATTGGGTCATAAAACCACAAAATAAACCAACATTTGATCTCTTATACCCTTCTATAGGCCACAAAATACGAATCCTTGAATTTGGCTCTACCAAAAGAGGGTTTAATGAAAATATGCTTTCCAAACCTAAAGACTCTTTTCCATTGCTTAAAACATGTTTGAATAAGTCTGCACAAGCTCTAGGAACTATTTCCCAACCTCCTTGAATGCACTTTCAACATATTCTACCTTGGAGCCATGATTTTCTTGAAGAAAACTCAAAAAATATGTAAGGGTAGCAGCTACAACTCTATTTATTCACCTTCCCTGCATCAGCACACACACACACACATAACACTAAACAAACTAAACACACCCTTATTTAACCCATTCCACTGATCTACTAAACCTACATTGGTGGAATGGCAGATTAAACTCTTAATGGACTCTCAAAACCCTTGTTTGAGTGTTACTAACAAATTACTATAATAGGACTCACAACAAAATTTAATCTCAATAAAAACCCTCCAATTTGAGTTTTAATGAATTCCAAACCACTATTGTATCTAAGTCAATGAAGATCAAGGCCTAGTATTGTTGTACAGGTCGTATGAGACTGGAAATCAAGAGAGAAATTACAGAATTTGCATAACAAAGTGTTTCTTATTACAAAACTCATTTCAAGGTACAAAGTTATATCTCTTACTTACCCTTACAATGATTTCAAAGTTGTTTTCAATAGTTTTTCATAACTGCCTCTTTATTTCAACTGACCAAACCTTCCCTTTTCCCAAAGGACTCTTCATCTTCTTATTTTTTACAATTTTGCAACTTTTGCATTTGTGCAACAAAAATGACATTTTTTTGCAATTTAACTACTTTGACCTACTAGGGACCTATAAGGGACTCAAATACATTTGAATAGGTCTTCACATGACCTTTTTTACATACATTCCATGGTGATAACTCAAATTTCACAAAATTTCCTATTGGAGGCATAATTTCACTAGGTGCTCCTACACCAAATGCTAATCAAATGCATCATCCTGGGTAACAATTATGGTGTAGTAAATTTTGATATGTCATGTCATACAACAATTGTGATGTATGAAGGCTTAGTTGCATCATTCTACCAATCATTTATGTCAGACTCTTGAAAAATCAAAATTTTCCTAAATTCTCAAAAAATTCAGTTAGTTCACATCAGGTTCACCAAATGTAGATAGGAAAAAATTTGGGGATAATAAGCATGAATCAATAATAACAACCACAAAACTATCTAATTCAAGTAATAAAGACCCTAATCCAACATTGAAGCACAAATGAACATAGAAAAAACAATAATACTCAATCTCTATGCCATAATTGATTCATCTCCATTTCTCTTCTCTATTTTGCTTTGTTTGTTCTCAAAATAATGTACAAGATATTTGATAAGCATGATGTGTAGTAGCAATATCTCAAGATAGCATGAATGATATGAGTAGCAAAATTTGAAAGATTGTGGTTCACCTCAAAATGAATTGAAGGCTTGCTTTTATAAAAATCCTAATTTAAATGAAGGGATAGGATTGAGTGATGAGGTATCATGATCAATAGATGAGGTTAATTGAGACAAGGATATATAAGGATGGACCAAAACTCGAGGAATTAGTTGATATTTAGGGATTGGCTAAGAAGACATTTAAATTAAATAATTATAGCAATTATTTAATTTAAAGGATGGAAAATGAATAATTAAATAATTGAAAATAATTATTTAATCATAGAAGGTGGGGTGTCAAAATATTAAATAATTAAAAAAATTATTTAATAAAAGGCGGGGGGAAATGATAAAACAATTAAAAATAATTATTTAGTTATAGAGAAAGGAAAGTGATAAATAATTAAATAAATAGAATTTATTTAATTATGGGGAGAAAAGGCTAATGAATGATTAAATAATTATTTAATTATAGAGGAAAATGGAAACAAATAATTAAATAAACAAAATTTATTTAATTAAGGATAGAAAATATAAATTAGTGATATAATTTAAATAAAATTGACATTTATTTAAATCAATCAAAAGAGGAATAAGGATAAAACAAATTAATTAAATAATTAAGAATTGTTTAATTAATTGAAGTAAATGGCATTAGGGAATAATTAAATAATTAAAATTATTTAATTATGCGTAGAAGAAAGTGAATTAGCGATAAAATATTGATTGCAGGCTCAGTACAATTTTCACTATCCACATATATCATCAATTAATCAATTCATATCATATTTCTTGATTATTGGAGGTAACCCCCTCGAAGTGGTCTACTACAGTTTTATTTTTTTTATAAATATTTCTAGAAAATATCATAACAAGTGGTATTAGAGCTACGATTTAGGCCATCATTCTTGTTACGACCATGTCTTCTAAACCAATATGAATTTTGATCTTATTATTTTTGGGATTTTAGGTATCCCATATGTAAGTTCTAAAAAAAAATTCAGGCTTTGAAGGTACGTTTTCTAAAAGTTATTGTGATTTTAGTTTTTTCATTAATTTGCTCCATAGGTCGTAATTCTTTGAAATTTTTCAACTTTTTTACATTTTTGGAAAGCTTATCAAAAATTAGATAAGGTTAGTTATTTGTAATTTAATATTGGAAATAAAATAAAGTCATTAATTTAGTGGTCAAAGTTTAGTCAAAATTTTCATTAATTGTCTCTATAGGCTGCAAAAAAAAATTTAATACATTTTTTGAAAAGATTATAAAAAAATAAATAGGGCTATTTCTTTGAAATTTAATTTTAGACATAATACATATTCCTTAATTTAGTGGTCTAAGTTTGTTCCAAACTAAAACATCAAATTCTCTCTCTCCAAATACTTTCCTACCTTCATAACGCTTAAAATAAAAATATAATTAAAGTCATGTCATCTTTAGGATTACATGACCTTTCTACACATACAAAATCCAAGGATCCATTTTATTTTACACCATCTAAAATTGAGGAAATACTTCCCCAATGATATAAAACAACGATACATTTCATTAAAGATAAATTGTTTGACCCATTTGCAAAATCCTTAAATGAGGGCTTAGATAGGTTTTCGAAGAAATTATTATTAGAATTAATGTCTCAAAAAAACCACCAAAGTGGGCACAACCCTAATAAACAAAATCAAGGGATAAGAGAACCTTTTTGAGATAAAAAATTATACCTACTAACAATAAAAATTCATAAATTTGATGGTAGAAACGTAATTTCATGGATACACCTTATAGAACAATAATTTGATCTCCACAATATACCAAATAATGCCAAGGTTGACATAGCTTTACTATATTTAAAGAATTAGGAATTACCAATGGTACAAATGGAAGATGGGTGATAAACAAGGACAAATGTTCAGTTGGAAAGAATTTAGTAAAGAACTAGCAAACTTTTATGAGAAGTCATGCATTGAAAGCTATTCTACCCAACTAAGAAATCTAAATCAATTAAGGTTTTTAGTTGAATATAATGTTGAGGATTTAAGATTATCACTTAGAGCTCCTCAGGTGACACCTTACCAAATGTTACAATTATACATCAATGGTCTTAAGGGTGAAATTCAACATGATGTTTACTTGTTGGAACCTTATACAACTAGGATTTAGCTATGTAACAAGTATTTCATATTGATAAAAAAAACACCACCAAAGATGAAATCATGAGAGTGACTAATAAAAATATGAAAAATGCTACTAGCAAAAACATGGACAAATTATTTAACCTAAGAGAAATTAATAAGCTATCTCCTCACCAAGAGATTGAGAAAAGAGAAAAAGGCCTATGTTGGAATTGTGATAGAAAATGGTTGAGTCATAATTGTTCTAATAGTGAGAAAAAGGATGAGGATGAAGAGGGAGAAGTACCTACAAAAGAATCAAACATAAAACTTAAGAATGAGGATTCAAAGAAAAAAGGAAGCACTACTATCTCCCTACATACATTGAATGGAATAAGTGCACCACAAACACTCAAAGTTTTTAGAAATATAAAAAAGAAAAAATTGAAAGTGTTAGTAGATATTGGTAGTACACATAATTTATTGATAGAAGATTAGCTAATGATCTCAATTGTTTTGTTTATTCAGTCTCTAGCTTTCAAGCCATGATAGCCAATGGGAAACAACTATCTTGTGGTGGTAAATGCCATCATATAAAAATCTCAATGGGAAACTATCATCTAGATTCAGAAATGTTTGTTATACCTTTTAAGGGAGTAGATGTAGTTTTGGGTATGCAATGGCTTAAACAATTAAGAATAATCTATTTCAATTTTCAAGACTTATCCATGTCTTTTAGGATACATGGGAAAAAAGTATGAACTTTTGGGAATTAAATCACCACCATATGAAATCATTATGTAACGTTCCCACCGAGAACCCTAGAGGACAAACCTAAGCAACTGGAAATGGACAAATTTTTTTTAACATGTGAAATGTTGGACGATTGAAATTGAACAATAACTTAATTACTATCCTACATCCTCTAGGGTGCATGACTGCATTACTTATTTCCCATTACCAATTAATAAAACTAGATAACTTAGTAATTATCAAATTCTATTCATAATTAAGCATCACATTTACTCATCACATATAATCAAAAGAACCATGAGATACAATCATAATTGAACTTTAAAGAATAACTGATTACACTTATTTCAATTAACATGTACATTATCACTTGATTACATAATTCTTTACACACATGAGATACATGAATTCAGTTTACAATTACATTTATACAATAATACTTCCTCAATACAAGTGAAGAGTGCTCAACATAAGATACATGATACCTGATAAAGATACAATACATTTACAAGTACAATGATCTAACTCTCAAGCATAGATGTAGTGTAGAGGTCAATGGATCAGATGAAGTCACCACATCATGAACAAAAAGGGAACCAATGGAGAACGTATCATGTTCCACCCAACCATGTGAACCCAAAGGTTCACCCCCTGTGCTTGGAGGTAACAAAGCACCCCACCAAACAGGTGAACAAGGGTTAGACATCACAAGGCTGACATAATTCACAAACACTTGAGACAAACAACAACAACAACATCAGTGACTATACTTCCAGAGGCACAAAGATAACTAGGGTAAAACAACAAGCAAAGGAACTCATGGTTGTCATAGAGCAAGTGTCATCACATAGTTAGACATAGGTTATCTAGGTAGATCTTCCTAGGCCTTGACCCCCATCCTAGGTTATCCTAATAGCCTCTACCGATCTTCAGCCCCTCATGCCAACTATGCGGAATCGACCTACCTCTCGTGAAGATGAAGTAGTCGATTATACCATTCCAGGCTTTCCCATCTCACCTCAAGCCTAAATGAACGCTTGAGCTTGAGCGAGGTATAAACTTATCTTGTTTAATGTTTGAGCTACCCAATCCCCCCTAGTTTATTTTAATGTTATCACTTGTTAAGAAAACTTTCACATGGGTTATCCAGGCACCCCTTTGTTTACTGGCCCCTATTGGAAGCCACTCCCCTACTACTGGTCAACCTAAAACCACTAAAACTGAAAGCAACACCCCTTGCACAACTCAAAACACAATTGAATCACATTGTGAGGTATTACCCATCCCACTTATAAAGTCCATAAAATCTATCACAAAATCAAATATAACGTGCAAGGTGAACGGCCATCAAATACATAATTAATGCAAAATTCCCATCACCAAGGTAAACCAAAATTTCCATTTAAAGACAATGCTCTCAAGCCTCTGGAGACTCTAAGTTCAATTCACAAGATGACATGACAATGAACATTCCACATTATAAAACTAATTCACACCCATGCATTCAAATTACATCATCAATTCAAACACAATAGATAATAGATTTAAAATGGATTACAAAAGGAAACATCTTTTTGAAATACAAATTTCCTCTCATCTAATTATGAACTTATCATTCTTGTTTAAATGATTTATTTTTTTGTTTTAACACAAATCCTAGCCATAACTCTCACCATTTAAATAACAATACTCTTAATCAATAAACGCATATATTTATATTTAGCTACATATATATATAGATTCCACCTAATATAAAACACCATAATTTCACATTCCACCACATGCTATGCGCTGTTAACAACCATCAAAGGTTCGCATATGAGGTAATATATATATATATATATATATATATATATATATAGCATTAATATTTAATGCCGACCCGATTTAACGGAAATTTCCCAATTTTAATTGCAATTACTGCTTACAGAATAGGTATTCTGCGCCTTTATAGTCAACTCAAGATTTACATACAAGGAAAGGCCATTATCATAACATCTAAACAAAGGTAGACTGCAGTTAGCTATGTGTCTGAGGATAACTACGGTGTACCCCAGAGAATTCTACTGAATCCATTGAAGATTACATCACTCAAACTTCAAAATACATTGAAGATTACATCACTCAAACTTCAAAATAGAAGGGCGCTATCTATACTACGATCAACCCAATATATATAACAATAAAAGGATACGCATGACGCTTAAAGCTACAAATGATACTCATTAAATTTCAAGTCGAACTCTTAAATAGCCTTCGATATACAAACATATATAGGGAGAAAACAACAAATGAGATTGTTAATAAATCCATGGAGTTCCAGTTTGTTCTCATTCAATTTTCAGTTATCCTTAATATCTTTGATTTTGGAGGAACCACGGTTAAGGGACAGTTTGAACTCCAGTAGGAACGGCGACCGATCACACAATCAGGCACTTGAAAACTACCAATATAGTGACATGCAATGTTATTACTAGGATATGAATACAAGTAAACATCAGATAGCAGTTATAACACCATAGATAACCATAAATGCAGGCATGATGGTGGATAGCGACCACCTACAAGGCTTTGTTTCTCTTGAGCGACAGAGACAAGAGAATCCAGCAAGAAGGCGTGCAACAACTAAGAAATAAGAAACGATTAACAAAAGTTCAATACACACTGCAAGCGTACATTTAAAATACTAAATAGTTTCATAGAACACATGGTAATAAGCTGGAATAAAAGCGTTATACAATGCAAGGGAGACTCATAAAAAAAACGATCATGAACTGATAAAAACCGCGCAGCCAAGGTATATAATGTCGGTCCCCAATAAACAGGCTATCACTTGACAAGAGTTGGGTATCTGATTTACAAGGAATCGGTAACCACAGACATTTGATTAATTTTATTTTTTTAGAGATAACAATACAGGAAGACCGGCGTCGCAAAACAAGTCTATCAAATTGAAGGACCATCTTACTTCTCAGATATCAAACAAAGAAATGATTATTGACCAAACAAGCTAGTCAAGTAAAGCTGCGGATAATGAATCATTTACCAACAAATAGAAATAAGAAAATACAGGGGTGGCGCCTGTGACAACATGCAATCAAGTTCCTTCACCTACGCCATCCCTATTCTAATCATTTGATCCTGTACAAAAGAATTTTGAGAAGAACAAATGCAGCTTAGAAAGAAATGAAGCCTTGAATGTTTCACATAGAATGACCCAGTTCGTCAATGGCTGAATAATTCTAAAATGTAAATACACTGGAAAATGTATTACGCAGAATATTTGCTTCTAAAGTTTATCATTTCTTAAAATTATGTTTCCAGCATAACATTCGACTACATGGAAAACAATATACAGAGGAACACCGAGGAATGCAATCTAGAGACAACATTTCTCACAATTTTTCTTTTATTACAGATTGTAATTATCGAGAATCAACGATTTCCTACATGGATAGAAAACAATGGAAGAAAATGGAGGAACCCAGAGAAGTTTGCACAGCTGAACAGGATTGTGAAAGCCGATTCCAAACTCCAGATCACAACTACAGCTACTTCCAAGTATCCACACTGAAATTTGTAGCTTCAAACTTGCAGAAGAAAATTTTCCAGAAAAAAAAATCCCCAAGAAACATTTACGGCAAAAAAACCAAAAAAAAAAAAGAATCAGTTTTTTCCTTCCGCAAGAAATGAGCCCGATTGCCCCTGTGGAGTTAACTTTTTCTCCAATTAATTTCCCATAACTTTTTTTATTCCTCCACTAATTTTCAATTTCATTCCTTTCAACTTTCATTTAATCTTCCCTTTCAGTTTAATTTTGTTCACAATATACCATTTATTTATTAATTTATTATTGTAACCTAACAATGTCCTCCATAAAGACTCTAGCCACTAATGAAGCATTATAAGAGGAACGGATAGGAGAGAAGTGTGCCACCTTCGTCAACTTGTCCACAATGAACATAATGGCATCATGTCAACGTGAAGAAACAGGAAAACTGACTATAAAATCTAATGAGATAATGTCCCATTTACACTCTGGAACCAAATGAGGCTGCAAAAGTCTTGCAGGATGTTGGTGTTCTGCCTTCACTCTCTAACACTCTAGACACCTTGACACAAAATCAACAATATATTTCCTCATACTGGCCCAAAAGTACAACTGTCGAAGATCAACGTGCATCTTTTTGACACCAGGATGAGTTGAATACAATGCCCGATGTGCCTCTAACATGATCAAAGTGCGGAGATCTCCAATGGAAGGTACATAAATACGACCCAAATGCCTCAAAAGAGTGTCTGACTCAAGGGAATATCCTACAAATCTGCCCTCTAGAGCTCTGCCTGACTCCACCTTAGTCCTCACCTCCTAATACCAACTATCTGAAGGAAGTGTTGAAAGTATCTGACTCCTCAAATCCACACCAAGAGTCACTACCGATAACTCATGTCTTCGTCTACTAAGTGTATCCACAACCATATTCTCCTTTCCCTGGATGAATTTCACCTCAAAATCATATTCACATAGGAACTCCATCCATCATCTTTGTCTGACATTCAGATTAGGCTGCATAAAAATGTACTGCAGACTACGATGATCAGTGTACAACTCAAATCGATGTCCCAATAAAAAGTGTCTCCACATCGTCAAAGCATGTACCACTACGGTTAACTCTAGATTATGAGTAGGGTAATTCAGCTCATGATCCTTGAGTTTGTGAGACTCATAGGAAATCACGCAACCCTCTTGTATCAACACAGTTTCTATACCCTCCAAGGTAGCATCTGTACACACTACAAAATCCCTAGAAGAATCCAGAATGACTAAGATAAGAGCATTGGTCAACCTCTACTTGAGAGTCTAAAAAGCTGCCTCGCATTGCTCTGACCAAACAAATTTCTTCCCTTTCCTTTGAAGAGAAGTAATGGGATGTACTATCCTTGAAAATCCCTGTACAAATCATTGATAGTAACCTACCAACCCCATAAAACTGGGAACCTCTAACACATTAGTAGGTGCAGGCCAATCAATGATAGTTTGGATCTTTGAAGGATCCATTGCAATGCCCTCACCAAAAATAACATGTCTAAGATATTTTACCTCTGTCTTGAAGAACTCACACTTTGACAAGTTAGCATATAGCTGATTCTCCCTCAAACACTATAGCACCTATCTCAAGTGATCCTCATGCTCCTCCATAGTCCTAGAATAGATGAATATGTCATTGAGAAACACCAAGACAAACCGGTCAAGGTAGGTATGAAACACACTATTCATCAAATTCATAAACACTGAGGGCACATTCGTTAACCCGAACAACACCACTGTGAACTTGTAGTGTCCGTAACAAGTACAAAATGCTGTCTTATGTATATCTGCCTCGAAGATTGAAACTTAATTATTAAATATTTAATTTATTAATTTAGCCCCTTCCTTCAAAATTGCACTTTAAAAAAAATGTTTGTTTCGACTATTTATGTTTTTTCCTCTAGGGTTCTCTGTGAGGGCGTTACACATTAGCTGTCATAGGATGGAGAAATTATTCAAGAAATGTTCTTATAATATAGGGGCACAATTATATTTTATAGAAGCATGAGATATGATAACTCAAGATCAACCAAAAATTCAAGAGATTATTTAACACCACCAACAAATATTTCAAGAATTCAATGTTGTACCTCTAATTGGAGACCATAATCATGACATTAAATTAATACCACGAAGAATTATCCATACCAACAAAAAATCATATTTATCCCCTATGCTTATCCTTAACAAAAATGATGATCCATGGAGAATGTGCTCACATTACAAGAAGATAAACAAAATCACTCATAAATATAATTTTCATATTCCTATTTCTAATGAATTGGAAGAAAATAAAACCTATGAAATACAATCTAAATTGTCCTTAGGGTGAAACAAGTAGAATACTCAAGAAATTTGGTGTCATAAAGGTGTTAAGATGGACGCTAAGAAGAGAGGATTTTTTGGTCTAATAATATTTGTTCATACCTATTATCCTGTAAAGAAAAAAAAATGGGAAGGTATTTAATTGAATTCCAAAATTTTGTGGTAAAATATTTGACATACCAACAAAATAAATGGGAAATAATAAAGACTATAGGCCTCTTACAAATATTAGGCATTCTAATACAACACAAGGAAACAATATATTAATGGACTTCATTATGGGGCTAGCAAAGACAATAATATTGTTGTAATTTGAATTTTTGTGGATAAACCAATTAAGAATGCATATTTTTTGTGGACTCTCTCATCTATTTTCCACTAATATTATAGAAAAAGTTTTCATACAAAATATAAAAAAAATTCATGAAATTTCCAAAATCAGACTTGAAAATAGAGCCACCTCAAAATTCGTAATCAAGTGCAAGAATTTTCCAATTGAATATGCAACATGGAATGATGAATGATTCATACGAAATATTTTAGAGTTTTTAAGCATTGAAGGGCAATGCTTTTCTGAAGGGGAATGGAATGTTAAGATCCTGATATGATATATTCCTAAGGATAAGCACTTGTTGCATGTTTAACCCTAACATAAATATTAGTTAATACACTAATACCTCTTGATTAGGATGAAGGGGTATGTCCCTACATATTTTATCCTATAAATAAGAAAGAGAACTCTCTCCCATATGATCATACCATCAAATATTCAATTCATATCATATTTCCTGATTATTGGAGGTAACCCCCTCGAAGCAGTCTGCTACAATTTTGATTTTTTATAAATATTTCAAAGAAATATCATAATAATATATTATTTATATCTCTTATTAAAGAAATATTATTTTCATATAATTAATCTTCATTCTTCATAACTTCACATAATTGACCCATTACCTATACCAATTGATTGATCTAATCATAAAACCTTCATCCACAATCAATTTTTTCTTTATTTGAGCGAAAAAATTATTAATCCACCTATCTATAGATTGAACTCTATGTTTTATTTCTTGTAAATAATTTCATCTACTCTTATTATTCTTTGAGATCTTTCCTATTTTTTGGTCCTTTTTGACCCATAACTTTAAAGTTTCCACCGATGTATCCAATGAAACTATTTATTCTCTTATTTTCTTTCCAAGATTAACCTACTTTATCTAATAATCCTAAGGTGTCATGTCTCTCAAGCATCTTTATCAACCATAGGTATTTCTATTTTAGCAACTCTTTCTCTATTTTGACCCACACTAATGGTTGATAATATTTGAGCTCTCTTAGTTTTTATTTGTCTATTTTTTCTATGATAGCTTCTAAGACTAGTGGTTTTCTCACAATCTTTTCTCTTCTGAAAAATATAACTTCAGCTAGTTTGGACCTTAAGGGATATTTTGCACTAATGTATCACCCTAGGATTTTCGTTATTGCTTTAGGATTTAAGGAGTTTGTACCTATTGATCAATTTATTTTTGAGATATTTCTTAGTGTTCCATCTCAAAATTATCATATTGTGTGTCCTAAATTGATATTATCTCATATTGAGACTTTGTTCATCTTGGAGGAGATCAGAGGGAGCTCTGAAAAATATTTCTCTCTCTACCTCCCTTAAATTTGTCTCTTTCAATTCCTCCTTTTCCTGAACTTATTAGCCATAATTCTTTCTCTCTTGTTCCTTTGCTATTCTGCTCCTTTCTTTTCTTCTAAAGTAGAAGGTGCAATGGAATTTTGTGTCCTTAGAGGTTTCCTTGTTGGAGAGGGAGTTCTCTTTGAAGATGAATATGACTAAAATTCAACTATCCTAGGCTTCTCACTAAAGGTTGATGGAGTTGACTTCACCACTTCTAGTTGATTAGGTCATGCTTGTCATAAAGGAGCTACACCAAATCCTAAACTTACTCTTGCTTCAGTCACCTTTTTACTCCTCCTTGCCTTTTGAAAGGCTTGTTATAGTTTCTCTACTGGATCATCTTATTTTGTTTTAGTTCTTTTAGGAGTATAGGATGTTGGGGCCCCTTGTAAATTTGAATGAGTTTTGTAATGTTGTATGTTGTCCTTTTATGATCCCAACTATTTTGGCTAATCAAGAAATTTTATTGTTGTATCATGCTCAAGTCCTTTTAGGTGATTACACTACCTCTTTTATTACATATGGTCAAAAATCTATTTTTATAGCATGTCCAAGATTTCATATTTCCCCTTCTTTCTTTCTAATTCTTGTCCTTTCAGGGATTCAGGCCCTAAACAGATATTTGGACTAAGTTCAAATGTCCTTATTTGTGTTGGTCTCCCCTTATTCCTTTTTCCATTTTATTCAATCAAGGTTTTAGGTCTTGAATGGATACTTAGACTAAGGTCCAATTCCACTCCTAACTCCCACCCCCACTCTCTTATATGTGGCATCCTTTCCATGAGCCCACTATGCTTTTCCGTAGATTGATTTTTTGTGTGTGAAAGCACATAAATGATCCCATGTGGCATGTTTTCCACTTGTTTATGCCTTCTCTT
>VDFB02211204.1:0-21692 GCA_007258455.2 Sequoia sempervirens
TTTGATCAGTTTGTTTGAGCAAGTGGCCTGATTATGAGGTTGGTTACAAGGGTAACACCACTCATAATCTGTTGCTAAGTTATTTTGGATAGGAACCAGCTCCTTGGTCGCACTAACAGGGGCTGGAGCATAGGCCTGAAAAGGCCTTGTGTTCACACTCTGTCGTGGGTCCTGATAATTGCCTTGATACTATTGTTTATTACCTTGATATGTTTGTTGCTGGCCTGAATTCTGTTGCTGATAAGGCCTACTATATGATTGCTGCTTCTCTAAGCTTACAAGCTTGTTACCAAAAGACTGCAATAAACTTTTGATTTCCTATAACTCATTTGGAGAATTGGAAGCAGCATTTTCTTGTGTTACAACAACTGGAACAGCAACTGGCAGCATTGGCACAGCTGGTAGAGGTGTGAAAGGAGGTATCTGCAAAGGAATGTTTGCATGAATCTTTGGAAATATAGGCATTGGAGGCCTAGGAGTGAGTTTACCAACTTGTATTAAGTTGTTCTCAGCTCTGATTGCTATTTTGAAAGCATCTGGCAAGGACACTCCTCCCATTGACTGTATCATGACAGCTATATCGCTGTTCAGAGCCCTCAGAAAGTATAAAAATGCATATTCTGGAGGTGGCCTCACCGTTGCAGGGATTCTATCCCAAGTTCTTTAAAATCTGAAGTTGAAGTCGTCCATCTACTCTTGTGGAGCCCTCTTAACTATAGTCAATTGTTCCAATAGAGATAAGTTGTCAGACCTATCTTGAAATTGTTTATGCAACTTATCTCCAAAATTGTCCCATGTTGCAATTGAATTAACTGGTAGGCTCCTATACCATTGCACAGCTCTTCCCTTTAGTGAAGCAGCTAGTAATCTCACTGCAACATCCTCTTGGGTTATGTGATGGACTCCACATAATGAAGCCACATCTCTCATGTGTTCAATCGAGGTAGTTTGATCTTCTCCTGTGAAAGTTGGCAGACTCTTCAGGGCTACCATTGGAATGTCGTTATGCTGTGCCAAATTCAATGGGCTCCCTCCATTAAAAGCAACAAAGGGTTGATTCCTTAGAGCAGTCATTGGAGGTGGTTGAGGAGGATTTGCTGGTACTGTAAATGAAACTAAAGACAAAACAACAATGTGTGATCCCACAAATGGAGGAGCGGATTGAGTTCTTCTAGAATAGATAATTGTTGTCTCTCGCCTTCCTATTGCTCTACCTTTCCTTCTTGGTGGTGATAGCTACAAATATTCAAAGGGACCTGAGTTGCCTCTTGTCTCAACTTTTCTCATAAACTGTAGAAGGCATTGATTTCTGGGCTTCTTCTTCTTTGTGGAGTCGCCAAGTATATCAAAGGACTTCTATAAAGTCTGAAATTCATTTGTTGCATACTAAACCAACAACTCAATCTAGTTCATTGTCCCACCGGGCATGCTAGAAACTGTTATCACCTAGAAATGCACCCTATGCAAAGTTGTAAACTGAGCTTTCTAGTGAAACATTGGATCACTCCAAGGTTGTGGGTCACCTGAGATTGGAGTGAACCTCCAGAGGAGGCCGACTTCCTTTGTGTGATCACCTAAACTACTAATTCTTTGATGGTAAAGGGAGAAGGAAAATTCATAAAAATGGAACTAAACTTATGGTGATACACTGTATTAATAAGAAATGATGAAATAGACACAGGAAGAACATACACTTGAAAGCCTAATTGCTATTCTCAGAGCAACTTCTTTCAGATTTAATGCTTTAGTCCTAACAGGTTTGGTCTACATACATACCTTGGGAAGGAAAGATTAATTTCACAACCTTAAGACATAAATGCAGAATTATAAAACACAGTTAAAGACTTGCATGTTCAAAAGAAAGATACATAAATGAGAATCAATACAAACATGAACACAAACTTCCAAGGTAAACTCTGTGTTGTATTCAAGATTCCAGTTGAGTTACAGAAAAACATACATCAATTGAGGAAGGATTGATTAAAAAATCAGTAACTCTTCAAAGTGTGTAATCAGAACTCCCAGAAAAAAAGGAAAAAATGCCTTATATATCAAACTGTATCGGCCCCTTAGGGCTTAAAAAAAATATCTGGCCAGAAAAACTGCCCTTATATTTTTTTATTGAATTTCGAGTTGCACCCTGTGTGTCCATGTTGGTGTCAAAAATTTCCTTCAAGGGACTCCCTTCTTGAACATCCTGCAACCACTGCATTCACTTTTGTTGTTCGTGTCGATCTTCGAACCTCCCTGTCAAGTGCCTCCAATGCTTCTGAGCTCAGAAAAGATACATGTTGCTTTTCATTCCGTTGGTGTTCTTCAGACTGCCACGACTCTCTTTCAAATCCCTTTGGTTGGTCGAGTGAACTCTACACAGGTTTTTTGGGTGTTCAAAACTCCTTTGATCGGAATCACATCTCGGAGAGACACTGGAAGTGTCTCACCAATGCGATTAGGTGTCTTTGTAGCTATCGGCATATCATAGAAACCTGATCCGGTGAGCTCATAACGAGCCACCAAAGTTATATCGAAGTCAGCTTTGTCATTGCCTAGAACATCGGCAAGACACTACCGAGTTGGCAGGACCACATGGCAAGCTCATTTCATTTACCCCGAGCTCACTCTTCTCCTCTGGGCTCGAGCTCCTTTGGCATTCAGGTGAGACCTTACTGAGTTGGCAAGACCTCATCCCAATGGCTTCAACTCATGGCGATGAGCTACTTTCTCTTCAGTTGGGGAGACATCGTCGGTCGCTGAGACTTCATAGTGAACTCCTCCTGTCTGCCTGAGCTCCCCTCTATTCACTGAGACTTTGGCCTGTCGGCCAGACATCATGCCAAATTTCCTTCCCTTTGGCGAACTCCTTTCATTTCAGGAGGCTTCACTGGTTGGTGAGACCCTTGCCGATGACGCTTCATATGTTGCCAAGACCCACCAGTGTCGCCGAGACCTCTTGGCGAGCTCCCTCTCTTTTGCTGAGATCTCCTTGTCTTTCGCCGTGCCTCTCACCAGTCGGGAAGACATCTCCTCAGTCATAAGGCCTCCCTTTTACGAGTCTCCCCGAACGCATTTTACTCTGCCAGGCCCCACATTTCCTTCGGTGTGACTTTATTGATGTCACCTAGAGACATTTTATTCCACTAAGCTCCCCTTTTTTTTTTGTTTTGGAAAGACACATGCCTATCGGCCAGACCCTTTTCCGAGCATACTAGTCTCCCCAAACTCTCATCTTTCGGCCAGACTACCTATTTGTCACTGAGACTCACACCGAACTTTTCCATTCCATCGGGCTCTTTACTTTCTTCGGCAAGACTATGACAAGTTGAAAAGACTTCATAGAAAAGTGCAATAGTCATACCGATTCCTGCTCCCATCGCCGAGACACCCACGCCAGCCAAGAGACCTCTTGTATAATTTCTTTTCAGCCCGGTGAACTTTCATTCGGCAAGACACCCGGTGAGACCCTTCATTATCGGCGAGATATTGGCCTGTCGGCCAAACTTCCCTCCGGGTTCCTTAACTCTTGGCGATGAGCCACTTTCTTTTGGTCAGGGAGACATCGTGCCTTCGCCAAGACATCACGGCAAAATTGTTTTTCTCTTGGCGAGCTTCCTTTTCTTGTCGGGGAGACAACCCTACTTCGGCAAGACCTCTTGCCGAAGTCTTTTTCTCAACGAGGCCTTTTATTGTCGGCGAGACTCCTGTCGAACTCTCTTTTCTATGCCGATGCCGCCTCCTTTGATTTCTTCGGCATGACCTTTATCCTTTGGCAAGACATTTTGCCAAATGATTTATCCTTTGCCGAGACTTTTCATTCGCCGAGACATCACAATGTCGTACATCATCGCTATACAGATCGCTACACCGGTGGGCAATTCAACCCTTGCCGGTTTTCCTTCTCCAAGTCGCTTCACTTATCGGCAAGACATCATGAGCCTGGGGAGACTTCCCTCTGACTTGGAATGCTATACCGAAGGCCTCCTTATTGGTGAGACTTTAACGGGTCACTGAGACATACCTGAACACTTTGTTCTTCGGCAGGCTCCCTTTCCTATCGCTGAGACACTCACACTTCGGTATGACCTTATCCCGAAATCCGCTTCCTTTTCCGATTCTGCTTTCCTGTCGATATGTTCCATTCAACCTCTGATTGGTGAGACAAAGCAATTTCGCTGTGACCACATACCGATGGTATAACTTATGCTGATATAATCCTTTTTTGTCGCTGAAACAAAAGAGAATGTCATGCTGATAGATGCCCGAGATGGATCCTGATTACATGACATCAAAATGTCTTACCGATAGGAAACATAGACATTTCAAAAATGGATCGAGGGGACCCCATTCTCATACCGATATGTTCCCCGGTTTGAAGCATTGGACCTAATGGAACCCCTGTCACATGATATTCTACCTGATTGAGCCTGAGGGTGAAAATTAGGGTAACAATGCCAAGATAGAGAAATTAAAGGGTGAGATTGCTACTAAAGGTGAGACAAATGCAGAATATCAACGCAAACATAAGAAGATGGACAAAGATATAACTAGAGTAAATGTTGTATATGATGGGATACAAAAGGAGATATAGATGTTGAATCATCAAAAGGAGGATATGGAGAAATAATTATATAGCGTCTAATCTCAAGCCTCTAACGATCTTCAAAATGCCCATATAGAAATAGAAAGGGTGAAAAAAGAAAAGCAAGAGATCAAGTCTATTTTGCAGACTCGTGTCGAAGAGATCGGGAAGCTAAGTTCTGAGCTTACGAATGCTCTCCATGAGAAGAGTTAATTGGAGGAAATAAGAAAAGCAAGGGAGTTCCAATTCCAATAGGAGTTGGTTCAGGGATCCGGGATCCTCCCAATACTATAAACAATGATTTCCATGCATTGGGAGAGGATCATAGTTGCAGTTGCTGCCCTAAAACTAGTCTCACAGTTTCTAAGGGATGCTTGGGAGTTAAATGAGAAGCTTGGCCCAATGGTCGACCAAATTTTACATATATACACTCCTAGGTTGAGAAATTAGAGAGCCTGATCTCCAAGTTATGTAAGGAAACCAAAGAAGCTTTAATAGACACCAAAATTCTTGACTGAAGGGCAACCTGAAGGAAAGCAAGCGAATTCATCAACTTCCATAAAGTCGTGTCAAAAAGTAAAGCTTTCTAGGTAGTGTTAAATAGGAAGGTCAATGAGATCAAGGAGTTTAAAATTTTTCTTGAATTTGGATTACCTGCTCTTTTCTCATTAGATGGAGGAGTGTTATCAATCGAGCAAATTACAGATGAAATCAAGCTCAAAATCTAGACTTCTACAACACTACCAGGTCTAAGCCCATCATCCACTTTTGAGGAAATCAAGAGGGAAATCCTTCCCCTTTCTTGGCTTTATTACCATATTGGAGCTATTTCATCAAGATGAGGATGGGTTTCCTTTAAGGAAGTCCTCAATCTGGATCAAGCATATGAGATTCTACGCACCCTCATCCAGCCCACTGTTTTGGATTGGGAGGTCCAACACTCTTCCTTCCTCAAACTCCAAGAATTACTAGAGGTCTAGGTTCATTCCTCTGCAAGCAATAGCCCCCTGTGAGTCACCAGAACTATAAAGCAATTTTTCCTTTAAGCTTTTCTTTGGTTTTCGACCCTTACACTTTTCTGCTTCAGGATGAATGCTCTTGCATAAAGGCACACAATGTGCCACGTGGTGGTTGCATGGCTTTATATACATATTGTTTTCCTTTCGGGCATGAACTGGGGCACGTGTCAGCTTGGCGGGGATTTTCATCAAAACTACTCTCATAAGTTTGAAATTGCCCACTCGCTTGACATGCCATATATTTGCATCGAGCAGTTTGTATTTTCTACAGAGTGATCTTTTTGGGTTGAAGTTTTCGGGGAGCACGACAGGTGTCTTACTTTTAGGGTGAAATCTTTCAGTTGGCATCATGAACCTCCATAACTTTGATTGATCATATTTTTTCCAGGTTGTGTAAAATTCGATTATTTTCTGACATCTATCTTCGCTAAAATATTTGAATCCATTAATGAAGCAGTTGAGACTTAATGGGAAAAGATTACTACAATCTAATCAAGATCTAAGATCAGGATGTGAGCTACTAGGTTCAAGCATTTGGCATTTTCTACTTTTGGAGTATTTGTAGCAGTGTCCTCTTCTTCTGGTTATAAATAGGGGTTGGCAGTATGGAGTTAAAAAAGTTCTAAGAAAATCACTTCGAATTTTTTTTTGAAGGATATAGATATTGTTAGGGAGTTCTATTTTCTCAGAAGTAGGAGGGTCTTTCAAAATACTGCTATACTCTTTGGCATGCCATATTTAATTCAAACTATCATCAGACTGGCATCTGACTTTTTTTTTTAGTCTTTATATCATAGAAGTTTGATCTATCTGAGAGAAATATTTGAAATTGTGCATGTTATCGCCTTTGTCAAATTTCTTTTTCATATTTCATTCATATTGAAAATATTGTGTTAAAAGTTTTGCATTCATAGTTCAGATAATTAATTCTTAGATGTTAAGCTTCTATGTTAAATGTTGGCTTTCATAAATTGGATCATGCCTATTAAACTATTCCATTTTCTGTAAGGGGTGTGTCATTTTCCATACTATGTTGTAAAGGAAGAAGGATTCTATAAAATTTTGAATATTTTTGTTAATATTTAGAGTTTTCTTATGTCTGATTGGACCTTAATAGGTGCTTCCCACGGGGAGATTTGAAAGACTGTATTGTACTTTCTCTATCCTTTGTTGCTCGTTTTCTTCCCAACAATGAAGGGTCCACGACATTTTGTGTCTATCATATTAGTTATAAGGAATTGTGAAGGTTTGAAATGTTGTGAAATCTTTGGCGCATCACCATATTTATGTTTTATTTGCATTTCTTTCTATCCTTTCCCCCAAAACACAAAGAAGAGTTGGATTTCTATAAAAATCTCGAAGGTCATTTAGTGAGGTGAAAATTGGTCCCCCACTCATTGAATTTCCCATAAGGTTGTCAGAGAAGCACAAGCTTTAATGATCAATAGGATTCATACACCCAAGGTGACGTATGGGTCCCACCAGGCCTTTTTGCATGGAGGAAATGTTGGGTCTAGATGAGAAATTAAGTTTATTTGTTGATCTTATCAGGATTTCGGTTGAAATAAGCCTCAAGATGCATAATATAGGGTCTTAGGGGCCTATATATGATGATATGAAGGTCATAAATGCAAGAGGGTAAAAAACTCAATGTGAAAGTGTAAATAAATACACTTTACAACATTAAATTAAGGAAAAATTAGGTCTATTTACCTTAAAAGGGCCCTTAATCTAATGTGAATGTGGAAAACACATTACAACACTAGATTAAGGTGACATTAGGTCCATTTTAATGTTAATCATTCCCAAATTAAGTCATAAATTAGGTTCATTTAGTTCACAAGGGCCCAAACAAGTGTGAAAATGTCACAAATGACATTTTTCTACACTATAGGAATATTTTACATCAAAACTATTGGATTTGATACATATGGATCTATGCAGACCAATGAGGAAAAAGAGTCTACAAGGTGATAGGTATTTTATGATGTTGATCAATTATTGCACTAGAATGGCTTGGATTAATTTTCTAAAAGAAAAATTAGAAGCATTTGAGAAGTTTAAAGCATTCAAGGCATTAGTTGAGAATGAAATCGAAAGGACAATCAAGGTTTTGAGATCAGATAGAGACAAAGAGTTTATTTCTGACTAGTATAATGTATTTTGTGAAGAGCATGGGATCCAAAGGCATTTTTTTGCTCCAAAAACTTCACAGAAAAATTGAGTTACATAAAGTAACAACTAGATAGTACATGAGATGGCTAGAACAATGTTAAGTCAAGTAGGTTTACCAGACATGTATTAGAGAGAAGCAGTTCAGACTATAGTATATATTTTGAAAAAAGATCATACCATACCAAATTTTGAAGAAAAAAGACCATGAGTTATGGAGAGGAAGACTATCTTTAGTCAAACATCTCAATATTTTTGGAAGCAGATGCTACATCAAAAGGGAAGAAGAAAACTTGGGTAAGTTTGATTCTAGATCTGATGAAGGTATTTTTATAAGTTATTTTATGACAAGAAAAGCATATAGATGTTATAACAAGAGGCTGAAGAGGATTGTGGAGAGATATTCAGTATCAAATTGTGTTGAGGCAACCATAGTCATCTATTTATGAAGGCTTCATTTTTCTTTCTAGATGGATAGTGTTTGGGCTTTGTTGATTGATTTGGTTTGGTATCTTGTTCTTTAGCTTTGGCCTTTTGGAGAGTCATTGGATAACCGGTTGCTATAAGGTGTTATATTTATGGTACATAGGAATGTAGGATGTGGTCATAATCCCTTAAGGTGTGATGTAATCTCATATCATCATTTTGTAAAATATTTCATTGCCTAAATTAGAATTTGATCAACCTAGTGAAATTCTTAAATAGTGAGGAATGCCTATAAGATACTAGAGTACCCAGGTACAAGGGGATGATTTTGGTTGACTTTCATGCAAAGCTTGGTTACTATTTCATCTATAGAGGTGTGGAATTTGGTGGAGACGTTTCTTCTTGGTATTGATAATGAGCTAGTGGAGGAGGAGGAGATTGGCAAGGTGGTGTTGTGCTAGTATCAATGGAAAGAGTTTTTTCACCTATGAGAGAGGAGATTTGTAATCTCTTAAGATTTGGAGTCTCTCTCAACATATTGTTAGGGTGTGTGCATTATGGTCCATTACCTATTGGTGTCTCATTGTTGAGGCTTCCTAGAGGTGACAAGTGCAAATTATTGCCCTCACTAGAATTGAGACAAATTGCATAAGGAAAAGAAGTGGGAAGAAATCATAAATGGTGTGTAGTTCATAGGTTTGGATAACCCTAAAAAATCATGGAATTCTTCTAAATATTGAGTGAGTTCATTTTCAATAATAATAAAAAAAAATTAAATAAGCAAATCAAAACAATGATAAATTATAGAAAAAATATGTAATTTTTATTAATAAAAAATAAATGTAAGAAGAAAATATTAATTTAAAAATATTATATTATTTGTTTATAAAAATAATAAATAAATTGTTATATAATTTATTGAGAAAAATGGTAAATAATTATTTTATTTTTATCAATAAAAGATTTAGTTTTAATTATTTAAAAAAACCAACATATTAGTCTAGCAAATTTCCTCATAGAATATGAATTAAATACAATAAATAATAGAACACACAAAAAAAATTCAAATTTTCCAGTTCATTGCTCAATATACTTTAAAAAGATTTGTAAAATAGTATGAAAACAATAATTAGTAATATAAATCATCAAACTTAAAGAAAATAATTAATGAAATGTTTTATCCATACAATAAATTTTAATCATCACAATTTTTTATATTTATTTAATTATTTTTATAGCTAATATTTTAGATTTTTGATGGATAAGTGTTTTGTATTATTTTAAATAGAAAGATTAGCAATACACATATCTATAAAAAATGGTGGGTGGAAAAAAATACACCTTAAAGTTTATACAAATTTGAAAAGAAAAGAAGAGACAAGGCTGCTAAGCCACTAGCAAGGGTTAGATAATGATCATCTGACTTTCTTCAAAAGTTAGGAAGTTTACAAATCCATAGAGCCTAAAAACATTTAGGTCTGGTTTGGCATAAATCCACAGAGCCTAAAAAGGCTTGCTTCAAGTGGCTTGTTCTTTTGCAGAGAATTCCTTTTAAATCTAACTCTGGTGATCTTGAAGTTTGCAGCATATGCAGGGTTCCAGAATCTTGTAAGCATATCCTTTTTGAATGCTTTTACGCTCAGGAAATTTGGAGGTTGTTTTTTCACAATATCAATGTTTGGAATAATAATGGTAAAATTCTTTGGAAGGAAATTATGTTTCCTAGTTTTAAGATCAGTAAAGATTGTAAACTTATCTGGATTTGGCTAACAAATGAAATCATGTGGCACATTTGGAAAGTGAGAAATGATAATAAGTTCATGGGTATGAAGAGGGAACTTACTGAATTTCATAAGAAACTCATGTTCCTCAATGTTGCTATGCAGATTTGGGCTCAAATTGAGATATCTCCAACTAATTTACTATGCCACATAAGGGGTGAAACAAGGGCATTAATAGAGATCCAAGGTCGTGTAGACAGCCACTCCACCTAAATGGAGATGAATTTGTTTGTCTTCGTAGGGTGCTGGAAGTACTCTAGAAGGATGTCAATAGCCTAGATAGAGATGCAGATATGGTGCAGCCTAATGATGAACCCGCAGCTGATCCCAATCTGGATATTGCGGATGGTGATGTCCCTCATAATGATTCCCAAGCCAAGCTTTATGCTGAAGAAAGTTTCTCTAGGTTACCTACCCAGGATGTGGAGGATGTTCAAATTCCCGATTCTAGTTGATTTTTTTCTTTCCTTTTGTGCTTGTTCAAAATGTGGAAGTTTCGCAAGGGAAGGTTGCTAGTTCTTGCTGAGGTGTTCAAAGATGTTGATCCTGATATTTGCTCCAATCTTTAATTTTGTGATGTAGTCATTTTGCTCATTTTTACCCTGAGCTTTCTTCAGTGGAATGAATTTGGTGTTTTTAATGCTGTCTCCAGTGGACTATTTGCTATGGTTCCTGGGAACTGTATTGTGAAATGCTGCACCTGCAACAATTTGTAAATGTTCACTCTATATTTAATTTTTTTTTTTTTTTAAAGTTAGGAAGTTTACAAAGAATAGGTTCCTAGCTAGTAATCATATTCTATTCATGAGCTTATTTTTGCAATGATTTAAGATTGAATTAAAGATTTATTATTGTAACTATGAATAATTAGATCCTATGCAATAGAGAAATTTTTTACTATTGTAAATTTTTTTATCTAAAAAAAATTTAAAGATAAAAATACAGTATATTATAAACTATTTTTTATATTATATTATTTTTACTTTAAAATATATTTACTTTATAAAAAAATATTAAATTTCATTTGCAAATTTTACATTCTCTTTCTCTTCTAAATTAGAGAATTTTTTATTAAAACAGTGCAAGCCAAATTCACTCAACATGTCAATCTATATCAATGTCACTTGTAATATATTTCACAAAAATGTTTAATAAAATTTAATACTGTGAATAAAATAAAAAGTAAACTAATTTATCTATCTTATTACATAATATATATATAAGAAACCTCGAGATATATCAATTACTTTAAGATAATAATATCCAGTTTCAGAGGGCAAACAACTTGGAATGAAAAATTTATAATAGGTCATGTATCATGCTAACTTTCCATTATCCAAAGAACAATCTCCACAAAGTACAAATCACTAGTGAGAGTTAGATTTAGGTTTTGTGATGGGGTTAAATAAGGTTTAGGTTTAATAAGGGTAAAATTTTGGGTTCAATTAGGGCTATTGTTTAGTTATGGTTAGGGTTAGTGTTTAATTAAGGTAAGGGTTCAATCAAGGTTATAGTTTAATATGGGTTGGTGTTTAATTAGGGTAAAGGTTTTGGGTAGGTCATAGTTATTAGTCAGGGTTTAGTTATGGAAATGGTTCAATCGAGGTTAGGGTTTATTTAGGGTTAGATTTTGAGTTCACATAGGGTGAGGGTTAGGGTTTAATTAGGGTTAGATTTAAATTAAAGTTAAAGATCGAGTTCAATTAGGATTAGTTTTCACTTAGTGTTAGGATTATGGTTAAGATTTAAATAGAGTTAAAGGTAGAATATAATAATTTTATTTATTTTTGTTGTAGAATTTTAGCCTAAGTTGTATATCTAAGTGCATGCATAATTGATCTCCTTATATTTATTTGTATGTTTTAATAATCTCTATAAATTGAGTTGAATAATCCTCAACATAAACAATTCAATTACATGAGTCACTTAACTTTTACCTATTTTGGGAACTTGGCTAACATCAAAAAAATTGGAAGATGAGCGAGAGTGGGAGAAAGAGGTTAATTTTGAATCTAGGCATGGCTGCAACCATTGGAGATGATGAGGCAAAAGATGATGACAATTCGAGTGGGGATGCGCCTGTTAGTGTGGCTGAGGCTGCCTTGGATGACTTTACTGTTGGTGCTTTGGCACTATAGATTCCTTCTCTGCCTCTTCCGATTCAGGCTTCTATTAGATGGTTCCTGCATGGTGGGCTTGTTTTGGTTCCTGAGGTGGTTGAGGGCGTCGAAGGAGTTGGGGTTGAAGTGGTTGAAATGGGATGTGTTGTTGGGGAGGACGTCGGCCTTTGTTGACCCATCTCCAGTGTTTTCTTGGCTTTATGGTGTTCTCGTGCTGCTGCGTTGTGCGGGAAAGCTTCTTACCTTAGAGGGGGAGCAACATTTGGAGTCTCTGGTGAGGATGTCATTGATTATGTTGATGGGGTTTTGGTGCTATAGAGGATTTTCTTTCTCCCTTTGGCTCGTGTTGTTGAAGGTTGGGAGGCTCTTCTCGATGGGCCTTTTTTGGTGGATCCTAGAGGCTTTTCTTAGTACCTATGGTTGGTTGCAGGCATCCTTTTTGTTTCTCGATGGACCTGTGTTTGGCCTCTCTTGGTTTCAAGAGTGGTGGTGGTTTTGGAGGTTGCCCTCCCCATTGCTATTTTTTCCAACCTGCTCTTGGTTTCCAATCGACTGTTGGAATCTCATGCTTATTCTTGTGGTTCAAAACCTTTTTTGGGTCGTTGGACCTCTCTTTGGTGTGACAATACTACTCAGGTGGGAAGATTTTCCTCCCTGCACCCTTTAGGGTTTTATGTGGTCTTGCTCTGGTGTTCTTTGATGGCTTATTTTGTGCAAGCAGGAGTTTATGTCTTTCTTTTGTTCTTGGTTTTTCCCCCTTGTTTTGTGTTGATTATCTTTTCTAAATGGGGGATGTTATTTTAGTTTTCCCATTATGAAGGTGTGGGTGTTTATTTTCCTTGGTGTGAGTGCTCTTTCTGGTTATGGGATTTCTTTTTGGCCTCTAGTGCTATGCTTTCTTTGGCCCTCAGAATGTTATTTTTCAAAGTTTTTTTTGTGTTAGGGGTTGTTGTGGAGTGGCTTTTTTCCTTCCCTGTTGTTGTTGGAAGCTTGGTTCTAGAGGGCTTTGTATAGTCCTTTTTAGCCTGGTTGGTTTGGCTCCCCTTTTGGGTCTTTTGGAGGGGAAGTGTGTTGGCTGGTTTGGATGGGTTGCTTCTCATGTTCCTTTTTTCTGCCCATGTTTTTATTCTCAGCATTTTGGTGGGACTTTTCTGTCTTTCTTTTGCTGGCCCCTCCTCTTGATTTGTTGATGGGTGTCAGGTTTCTCCCTTCTGTTGGTTGGTCAACTCTCTCCTCTTTTCTCTAGTCTGAGTCTTCTTTTGAGGTGAAGATTACTCATGTTGAGGTGTAGCCCACTCTTCTAGAGGTAGAGTTGGGGATTGTGGATTTGTGGACAATCTTTCCTTGTTGTTGGTTTGCTCTATTACTATACCTATTAAGGTGGTGTGTTCCCCTGTGGAGGTGGAGTAGTTTCTTGTTACAGGCTAATTGTAGTGGTGGTAAGGGCCTACTTGACATCTGCTCCTATAGAGGGGAGCCCACTCCTTTTGAGGTGGGGTATGTTTCTACTCTTCATGTGCAGGGGTGTTGTAAGAGAACATCTTTCCATTGGTATGACAGGATGGCCTCTTGGCTGATGGTTCTTGAAGAATTATGTTTGTTGTGAGTTTAAGGTCCCTAGTAAAACTTGGTGGTTATACTCTGCTTCTTATCAGGTGGAGTTTGGTTGTGTCGGTGTGAACAATGAGTTTAAGGTCCCCGTTAAAACCTAGTTTTTTCCTAATCGTAAGTGGGTTTCAGGTTCCCTTTTAAACCTGGTTTGAGTTCAAGACCCCTTGTAAAACTTGGTTCTGTTGGGTTTGAGCAGATCTGGGTAGACTTGTTTCTCTTTTGATCTGTTGATGGTTTCCTACTGGTTGTCTTTGTTGATTCCTTGTGTAGCTTGATCTTCTTTGTGTGGGTTTCGAGTCCCTGTCAAAACCCATCTGTTAATGGTTTCGGGTCCATTCAAAACTTGTTTTTCCCTTAATCAAAACTTTTACCTATTTTGGTTCGATAATTAAATGACTAATTGTTCATAACCCTAACTGTAATGGAACCCTAATCCCAACTTGAATTGAACCCTAACCCTAAATCTAACCTTGATTGAATTCCAATTGAACAGTAATCCTAATTATTATTATCTTTTGTGAATGTTAAGTATATTTTATTTATTAGGCTTTATCACTATAGTTAATTATAATAATAAGTTAACACTAATCCTAACTCTAGTAGTTAACAATTAATTATTATGGTAATAAAATAACTTTAAATTGTAAATAAGTTGACCCTAATTATAAGTTAATTAATTTTATTATTAACTTCTTTTTATTATATTAAGATAAAATTATTAAATATATATTAATAGATTATAAAAAAATTATAAGAGCAAACAACTTTGTCATTTAAAATAATACCATTCTTATACCATTCTTATATGATTGTGATCCTAATTGAACTCAAACTCAAAGCATAATTGAACCTTTACAAATCTTAAGCACGTACCTCAAACCATATATAAGTAAACTTAAAATTAAAGGAGAATGTGGTAGTCTTGAGAATCAATTATTATGACATTACCAATGTATTGTTTTATTAAGATTATATTATTATATTATTTTTATTATATTAAGATTTTTTTATTATTTCTATTATTATATTTTAATATTAAATAATTATTATTATGAATTTGTGTTCACTTGGGATTAAGGTTGACACCATGTCTTTTATTTATTTAAGAAAACATCTACCATGCTTTACCTTCACAATATTTGGTTGTCTTATGTCATTTTCTCATTATTGGTAGTATTATGTATTCTAAAAAAAAAATAACAAAATTAAAAATATTCAACACAATTGCCCTTATCACATTGCTTAGTAAGTCATCAAATAGATGATGGTTAATTATATTTCCTAATTTAATATGCTCCTTAAAACCCACCATGATATGAATACAGTTTTATCACATAGTATAATCTATCTTATTACATAATCTATATAGGAAACGCCGAGATTTATCAATTTGTAGGAATCCATTTTGCAATTTTATTGTTGTATGTTTGTAATAATATATTCATTAGTTGCATCATAATATAATATCATTGGATTATCTTATAGGAATGTCGAGTATATAATTAAATTTATGATAGATATCTTAGATACATCTCTTAAAGATGCCGAGAGATATCAATCTCGAGGATTTATCTATTCCCAATAACAAAATTATTATATAAATTTTATATTTATATAATTATCATGTTTTTCTTATTGTCATTTGTATTGAGATAGGTTCTCTTTGATTCATGACATGCATGACACGTGATTAGCTAAGAAGTCTAACTTATTATGGTTCCTCTTTAAAATTATTTTCTAAAAACTATTTTCCCTTCAAAGTATTTTCTTGGAATAACTAACTCGTAATCATGTTAAGCTAAAAAAATATAGCACAAAAATCATCAAAAATTTGTTAACATCTAATAATTTAAAATATAAACTCTTAAAGGTAAGTGGGTTTCATTTATTTTTGTTGAGAAGAAGCTACATTGAACCCAACCAAGTTGATCAATTTATCATGTAAATGTCTTAAAACCATAGATACCAATAAGGCTAAAATAAACATAGATTTAGCATCATAGAATTGACAAGCCAAATAATTACTAAGATTATTTTATTTGTAAGCACATCATTGAGCATGTAGTAAAAAAGTTTTCTAAGATTGAAAAGATACGTTGTATGCAATGGTTAAAAATGTGGTCCACCTTTCATGGGAAAAAAAAAGTCGAATGCTAATTTAAGATGTGAAGAAGATTGATAACAAACCAGTTACAACAATAAGAAAATATGTGATGAATACCTCTATAAAATGTATGAAGTAGTTGTGTACTACAATAGTTAACGGGTCATTTTGCGTTCAACTACAAATGGATAGCCACTTCTAAAATGTGCAAAACTAAAAAAAAGTATCTTTTTCAAGGCATTATTTATATATTTATCAAGGGAATGGTTGGTGGAATTTGTGAAATTCTCTACATAGAATTTTAGTGGTACAAAAATGGAATTTATAATAAGACAAGCACCATCAATTTTTTTGTGCTTGAATTGCAAAGAATCTATGTATGTATAATATTTTGAATATAATCGTAAATGAGAAATCTTGAGTACAAGGTGACAACACCAATGCATTTGATTTTGTTTTTCAAAGCACTCATTGATTAGGAAAACTTTACAATCTTATTAAAAATATGGCATAGTTTGGCACTACCTTGATGTTTATCAATGATAAAAATCTCCCATTTTTATAAGATGAGTTGCTTGTCTATATAGGTTAGGGGGAAACAATTACAATTACTAAAGTAGGTTGTCCCGTAGAACACTTAAATTGGGTCCTCATTCTAATGTTTTGTTTGATAGATTATTGAATTGTAGAGGCTTTTGGCACTTCCAAAGGTGAAACATGGAGACCTTTTGAACTATTAGTTCCATAGATCAATTATTTTTTTATGATTTTTTTTAAAGAATGTAGGGAATGGTTGAAGGAAGTTGTGCAAATTCTCCACACAAGATATGATTGGGAAAAATGGAAGTTTATGATAAGACATAGACTATTAGTTTTTTCTTGTTGGAATTGAAGAAATTTATATATGTATAATATTTTGGAGTGTGATCTTAAATAAGAAATTAGAAGCACATGGAGATGAGTTGGGGCCAATTTTTTTTAAAATAATCTGAGCTTACGTTTCAAAGCATTCATTGATCACACAATCTACAATCTTTCTACAAATTATATTGCTTCATTTGTTGCTACCTTGATGTTTATCAATGATAATAGTTTTTTGTTTTGATAAGATGAGCCACCTTCTGTATAGGCTAGGGGGGGACAACCTATAATTATTGAATAATTTATGCAATGGGTTTTCCATCTCAAAGGTTCCTGTTATGCAATTGTAATGTCATAAAATTGCACCCCTTGAAATTTCACATACATTCTTGCATCTGCTTTAGTGTCCACTCCCTTAGTATTTATGTAGGCTCATTTTAGCCCCTACATCATCCTTTTTTCCCTCTTAGGATGCTCGAAAATCCCTTTTCAACAACTACCTTTGTGCATCAGCTTTGCATCAAAACTTGTGCTTTTCCCGTTCATGTCATTTTGTAGTGTGATGTGTTTGGACACTAGTGTGCCGCATAGACGTTTTCATGTCATGCTAGCATCCTACGATGTTTCAGCATTCAACTGACCACTTTCGTGCATGTTTTCCATTTTTTATTTGCTTTTGTTGGTGGTAACGGCTCGATATGCCTTGTAACTACTTGAGAAGCTTCTTTTTGCTTCTCTTCTCCCTTTAAAAGTTATCTTTTCAATTCACTTGTGCTTCTAACTTCTCTCCAGCTTTGGCTCCTACCTTTTTCTCCTCTCTTTCTCCTACTATCTTGTTTGCACAACTCCATACATCTTGTTACAACAACACTCTCAAGTTCTTATAGTGTTCTATTTCTCTCTCCATTTGGCTTCCTTAAGCCTAGCAACTCTATCTCCCTTGCCTTGTGCTTGTGAGAATCTTGGGATTTCATATCCCCTATCTATTGCATCTTTACTTCGTGAGCAAGGATTGATTTTATCACTCACACTTTGTGATACGGGTTCTCCTCCTTGAGTGGGGATTGATTTTATCACTCATACTTGGTGGTGTAGGTTCTACTCCCGAAGTAGGTTTTTCTTTCACCACACACTTTTTCCATTTCGGTTCATTTCTCTCTATCTATCTAGCTATTCATGGAGGTAGGAACACCAAAACAGGGGTTTCACCAAGGAAAACCCCTATACATCCCCAACACTTTCTCCAGATCTTACGCATGTAGGTATTGAAGACATTCACGTGTTGGAGGCTTCATCACTTGTGTGGTTGTGAGCATTTAATTTCTTCTCCTTATCTTTATCAATTCTATTTCACTTTATTTCAATTCGGTTATATTATGTTGCTTTCTCACATTCTAAGATTTTTCTTAGCAATTAGAGTAGAAGTAGCCACTTTGTCATTTTCTATGATTAACTTGCTTTCTAGTCCATACGAGACACTAATGCACCCTTGGGACACTAGCGCACTGCGCTATCATCCTTATTCTATGTTGTTGTCCTATGGCCGAGAGCTTATCAGTTTGTCCAAAAAATCTATGTGACCTATTCTTTTTGATTCTAGAACTCTCATTGTTCATTGATGTAGTTTAGGGTAATTTACCTTTTGAGTCTCTCTAAATGAAGAGAACTCATGAGTAGCGAATCCCCCTTCTCTGCATTTTTTCCTAGCATTTATGACACCTTAGAGCATTAATGAAAAAGACCCCATGAGTCATAATTTCATGATTCTAATCCCATGTGGACCAGTGGTGGAGCAACAGAAGCCTAATGGCATGTTTCAAGAAAATCTAGGCCTTGGATACCTGTGCAGCGTGCGGACGTCTGCGTGACACGCTAACATCTTGGCAGTTTTCCAAGTTTGAAATAAGGAATCTTGAATCTTGACTCTCTCGACATGTATCCTAGCAGTCAGACTTCGGATGAAATGACTCTTTGCAACCCTTGCATGCAACAAAAAGCCCTCTTTTTCTCTCATTTGAGGGTTCAAACCATTCAATCAAGCTCTCTTAACATTTTCTCCATCCTTGAGTTCTCTTCATTCTTGATAGTAGCACTCTCACAAGCAAAATCATGTCATACTGAGGTCCTTCCAACAGCTACAACTCTCAAGCAAGTGCCCAATGGTGTGTTTGTGCACTTCGAAGAGGGCCTAGGCCTATGGGTAACACTCTCTCTCTCTTACTCCTTTCTATTTTCTTGTTCATTTACTACTTAGTGGTGTGGGTTCTACTCCTGGAGCGGGTTTTTCTTTCACCACATGCTTTGTCCTTTTCGTTTACACTCTTTTCCAACTTGGTTGTCCATGGATGTGGGAACAACAAAATGAGGGTTTGACTAAGGCAATCCCTATACAACCCCAACCTTTTCCCTTTGTTCTTATTTTTTTATGTTGCAAAGTGGAGCTTGGAGTGAAGACTTGAACGTCCTATTGAAGGTAATTTTTCTCCAAGTTCTCCTTGTACTTTCTTTAAAATTTTGGTTATCCATTTGGTAACTTTGTCCGGTAGACCTTAGGTACGAGTAAAGAAGTGAAACCTTGTTCTGTCCACATAAGCTACTGAGCTTTCTATTGCTTAGGATGCCAGAACACCATTTGGATGATAGTGCACTGCACTGGCGTCTTGAATCCACACTTTTATCCTTTGGCCGGGAGCTCCTTTGTCTGAGGCAGAAATTTGGAAGTTTCACTCTCTCAAGATCCGAAGTGGTCTCCATTGAAATATTATATTGTGCACATTTCTTTATCATTTCTCTGATCTGTTTATGCTAAGGTGGATAAGAGCAGTTCGTTCCCTGGTGATCTCTTGAGAACAAAGACTCATGTGTAGCGAATCCCTCTTATCTCACATTTATCGAGTATCCTAGGAATTCAATCAAGCTATCTCAACATTTGGGGTTGAAACTTGCTTCAGTCCCTAAAATACTATGCCTTTGGTAGCTAAATTTTAGGGATCGATGCAAGTTTCGACCCCAAATTCTGCTCCGAAGACATCCGAAAATGCATATTACTAAAACCTAGAAAATATTGAAAAAATCTAGATTTTTTTTTTTTGGCCAAAATGAATTTAATATCCTCTTTCATGAGTTTATTATCTAATTATATTCAAAATGTTAATGATGTTCCATTTCATGCATGTGATTGTGACTTGTCTTTTCCCATGTCACTTGGTATCTTTGATCCTTCTCATGAGATTCCTCCTTCTTTGAAGGATATCTTGTTGCAAGAAGATGAAATCATTGATACCTTTCTTAGCATTACTCTACCTTCTCTTCATTCCAATGCACTCTCTTCTAGAGATGATGTATTAGTGAATGATGAATCTTCTTCCACATTTGATCTCTTTTGGATCAGTGTTGAGAATATGTCTTCAAATAATTCTACTAGTTGTGATGATTTTGTAAATGTAATCTATGTCTATGCTACCCCTCAAAGGACTGAGAGATCAGTCATTTACATGACTTTGGCTAGTCCTTCTCTAAAAGGATTTTTTCTATCGATAGTGTTCTATTTGAAGGTGATTCTCTTGATCTTTCTATGACTCCCTCTTACAAAGCAATATCCCATACTTATGAGAATATAATGAATAAACAACCAAGTCTTCCTTCAACTCCTAAACCTACAACTAAAGCACCTAGTGATTACGACCTTGTTGAGCAACCTTGGGTTACTCCGGCTAAGATCTCACTATGGGACTTGCTTCAGTCTACTCCAGTTTATCAAGGTATTCTTTAGGAAACCTTGAAAAAGATCCTCTTGCCTTCTTCTGCTAGGCTGGTAGATGTTGATGCATTCATAGCTTTATTCGTACAGATCTGCCGAATATTACGTTCTATCCACAGGAACTCTCGCCTTCAGAAGTACAAAAACAAGAGGACCCTCTAATGATTATAGTTAACATTGATAATATCAGCATTAGACATACTCTCATTGACATTGGTTTGATGCTCAATGTATGTAGCATTGATCTATTGCCTAAGATTAATATTGATTCATCTTCTCTTAATGCTTCTTTTATTGTCCTTCGTGGGTTCAATAATGTTGGTCGACAAGCCCTAGGCACGATAGTCTTTCCTTTGCGGTTGGGACCCGTTACCATGCCCACCCTTGTATATGTTATGTCAGAAAAATTACCATATAACCTTCTTCTTGGTAGATCATGGATTCATGCTGTGGGTGTAGTCTCGTCCACCTTGCATAAATCTATTAAGTTCATTTGTAATAATCAAGTAGTCATAGTTAAGGTTGACCCTGAGGCTATGCACTTATGTACAATGGTAGCTGCTAGTCAAGTTTGGATTGTTCCTACTCTTATTCCTTTAGTGTCTTCCAATATGTCGATGTTTACTCTAGCAGTACCTACTACAAAGGATACTCTTGAGGTAGATGTCCCTAAAGAAGATCCTTTTGAAGCAATAAATCCCAAGTCTATTGGACTACTTCTCAAAGGACTGCATGTCTTGGTGATGATTAGGGTTCTTTAGAGTTTATAGAATCCTTCACTGGATAATATAAAGTCGACCCAGTCCACTCAAGCCTTCCGATAACATCATCCAAACCAGCTATCAAAGATGATTACTCTTTTACATCGCGGTATAGTGTGAGTATAAATTGTAATGTTCTTAGTGTTGATCCTCCTTTTGAGGAAGATGGTTACACTTTTGCTAAAGAGGATAATGTTGGAAGTCCTGTTAATAAGGATGATGATGATCCCATAGAGGAGCATAATCCCCATTGTTGGAATAATGCTCTCTATGAAGAGCCTCCTCCATTGTCTCCTATCTTCATGTCTTCTTCTTGTGAGTAGTCGAGTCTTTCTCCACAAGAGAAAGGGTTGCTTCCTGCTCCTCATACTCTATCTAAGCAACAGATTATTTTTTTGTTGTTTCTTAAAGCCTGCTTGATTACTCTTCCTTCTCCTACATGTAATAAATTTTATAAGCATGATAAAGAAAATCATTCTTTTTGTGCATACCATCAAGTGC
>VDFB02211208.1:0-21143 GCA_007258455.2 Sequoia sempervirens
CAAAGTCACCAAATCTTCTCTGAGTTAATAAATGTCAACTAGCTTTAAGATGGCTTCCACCTTTAGTGTTTTCGTGTGGCGAACAAGTAGTTGGGAAGGTGAACAAGGAATCAAGTTCTCTACAATTACTGGCTCTGTATTATGAGGTATGGCAACTTGTCACAACCTATAGTGCTTGGAATTAGAATGTAGTAGAGGTTTAAATAATCTCTGATTCCATTGTCAACCTATCTCAACCATAGTGTTCGAGCATGATAGGAAATTTTTTGAAAAAAATTGTAAATAACCTCCCTGATTCCTTTGGCGTCATCTACCAATTGCATTTTGCTTGAGTTTCTGTAGCCTTTTCACAGATCTATCTCATATACCAACACCTTCCCAGAGCCAATCTTCTTGCAATCTCCTCATTCTTTTTCCATGCAAGCTATGCTTGGTATTGTTGGCGCTACTCTTTTGTAGTCATCTCCTATGCTTGGTAAGGTTTCCTTGGAGATGCCTGATTCTCCTCCATTTGCCTCGGCCTTGGGCTTTTGTTTCACCACTTCATCATCATCGTTAAATAGGTATGCAGCATTAGAGTATACTTTGGAGCTAACCCCAGTTGCATTTTCAGGCCCTTTATCCTTAGTAACCATAGTGTCAGCAAGGAGCGATGAATAATTATGTGTTTTGGGGTTACCAATCTACAACTGCAAATAATCTCCTTGAGACCATTCACAACATATCTCAATAGTAACACTAGAACACAAAAGACTATGGAGGCATAAATAGCCTTCCTGATTCTGTTGGCAACCTATCACTTCTGCAGTACTAAAAATAGAATGTTGTAGATGTTTTAAATAATTGCTCCATTTCCTTTGTCAGCCTATCTCAGCTGCAGCACTTGAACATAATAGGAAATTTAAAGATTTAAATAACCAGTTACTTTACACCTGCTAATGTACTAAGCTCAACACATTTTTGTGATTAAGACTTGAGAGAATCATGATTTTGTTGATAAACTGCTTCATGGATTCCTCACTTTCAACACCAATGGGAAATTCCTTGAACTTTTTGATAGCCACAGGCATACCATTTGAAAGGATGCCTTTGTATACTATGCTTGAACCACTGCTTAGCAGCTTTATCTTATCTGAATAATCTTGGGAGGCCCTTTTAAGTTCATTTTTAGAAAAGACCTAAAAAATTCCCCCTCTGTCAGTTTTCTCTTTTTTGCCAGAATTCTCTTGTACTTGTCCCTCACCTGTACTAGACTAATCTACACGCTACTAAAGAAACTCCAATGAATGGAGAAATAGAGCCTAGCCACACAGAAAACATAAAAAAATATTAATATGTAAGTTAAAATTTAACTTGATCTTGTTGTGCATTTTATTCAACTTGCCTCTTAAAATCTATTGTTTCTAATATGTATTTATTTTAAAATGTTGTAATTGGTTTTTTCTATTTACCTTACTCTAACTATTATCCCATAAACAAAAGACCAAATGATATTTTGAATTAGGAAAATGTAGTGGAATATATTGTCAAAATATTTGACTAATTGAAATATATCACAGAGTTACTATCTACAAGAAAAGGTTTGGTAAGAAAATACACTTTCATATGGTGTTGTAAAAAGGAAAACATGTAATTTTTGAATCATATAGTTGAAATATACATCCTCTAATAATTATAGGTAAATTTATCTTGGTCTAGGAAAATTCATCGTTAACAATTCACCAAAAGAAAACTCACCACCAACAATTCATCGCCATGGAAAATTCATCAACGAAAAAATTCACCGCCAAGTAAAATTTACCGCCAACAATTTACCAATGTTTTTTAATATATATTTCAAAAACTTTGTGAATTACGAGCGATGAATTTTACTTGGCGGTGAGTTTTTCGTCAATGAATTTTCCATGGTGGTGAATTTTCCTTTGATGAATTGCTGCCCTGAATTTGGCGGATGCCAAATTTATCCATATGGAAGAGATAAATATATGTTTCTAGAGGAAATCTATTTATTTTTCATTCACACTATATATCTATTTTTTCTTCATAAATTGATATTCATTATATTATTAATTTTTTCTACAACACAATGATAAAATTAATTGCAAATAATTCATCTAGCTATATTTTCATTTAGATTTTTTTAACTAAAAGTGAATTGGGAAAAAGGGTTTGTAGAGACATATAGTCAACACATTTTTTAGATTTCAATTTTATTCACAAATTATCATTTATTTAATATATATATATATTAATGCTTAATAAGCATACATCTTGAAATATATGAACATAATAGCCTCTATTCAATTTTATGTATTTGAAAATTTAAATTTTGATCACATTTTACACATTATATGACTTATATTATAAAAAATCATTTTATACTCATCAAAATATTTTATACACATCCTTATGTCCTTTATATTTTCAAATTAATTTTGACAAATACTTCTTTTACTGAAAATACTTATGGTATAAATACATTTACTCGTTACAAATTTGATAAAATAAAAGCAACTATTTCAAATAAGTATAAATATATTTGCTAATTATAAATTTGAAATCTCTATTCAACTTTATGTATTTGAAAATTTAAATTGATCACATTTTACACATTATATGACTTATATTATAAAAAATCATTTTATACTTATCGAAATATTTTATACACATCATTATGTCCTTTATATTTTCAAATTAATTTTGACAAATACTTCTTTTACTAAAAATACTTATGGTATAAATACATTTACTCGTTAGAAATTTGATAAAATAAAAGCAAATATTTGAAATAAGTATAACTATATTTTCTCATTATAAATTTGAAAAAATAAGAACAACTATTTCAAAGATACAATTTCATCTGAAAAAAAAAAAAGTTTTTATTCAAAATCAAATAATTTCTTGTAAACTACATTAGAAATGACATCTTCTAGGACTATGATGAGATTCTTCATGAAAGTTCTTTAAATTTATACTCTAATCTCTAACCTACTTTAAATTAAAAAAAGAAATGGCAGCTAAAATTGTCTAAGATGTAATGAGGGAGCAATAATGCTATTAAACGTATCATTTAAGATGAATCTCCTTGTCGAAACAAACTTTCACAAATATTTACAAAATTTGTGAGATAGCTGTAGGTGATTAATGGCCATATTCATTTGTTGAGTGTCGATTATAAATGATGCAATTGTAGTAAATGTTTTAAGTTTGTTGACACATTCTAGTATCGTAAATAAAGATGATGCACAAGAGAAGACATTAGCGTATCATATTCTCTCTCTCAATATATATATATATATATTGCTCTTTTATATTTTGGTCAAGTTGGGAACGAAAGATGTTTTAAAATAAATTATATGATTAAGCACTTTCCCATCTCACAATAAAGATTCAAAGTAAAATAACATAATTGAGTTTAATAAAATAATCAATGCATGTCTAAAAGGGTAGAGAGGAGGTAGAAAATTAAACTTGCTGGGGGTTTTAATCATATATCATTTTAGTGAGTATAAATTATTGGATCAATGAAAATAAAACAAGCAATGAGGTCTTCAAAACCAATGACTTAATTTGTTGTAGATGTATAAACTCATTTTTAGTAATTAAAGAAGGAAATACAATCTTCATTATATTCTAAATGGTTTTGATCTTGACTCCACATGATTCATGTCTTGTCTATAACAATATATCAAAAATAACTTTTGAAGGGGCTATGTTTCAAAATAGAAATGTCTTGTTAACATAAGTTTATCTAATCATTTAGGTGTATAATCAAATACAGAAATTTAAAGTACAATATAATATGATTTAAATTCTTTTGCATCTCTTCTAGAACCATCAAACATGTAAGATCATTTAAATCATTTTGCATCTCTTTTATCCTAATATGGGAAAAATGTATGCAAGAAGATTAGTGCATTGCTTAGTTTAATGGTTCTAATTTGATAGCTTAGGGTAAATGGTATTATGGGAAATAGTGTAGTTGGTTATAAATATTTCTTTGATGGTCACTTGGTAGGTGCCTTACAAATTTTAAGCAAAGGGGCCTCCCTTGATGTTTTCTTTTGTGAAGATTGAATTTCTTGTCCTGGGTAGAGTACTTTCCCTTATTGTTTTTCCCCAACGAAGTACCTCCATAGGAGTAATTGTTGTATATCAAGAGATTGGTTCATGGGTGTTTGTCGACTGTTTACTTGATGGATTAGTATATTCCTAAGCAGTATAGTGTGATTCATGGTATTTAGATATGTGTGGAAAAATTAGTTAAATGAATGATGTTGATAAACTTTTGAAATGTTGAATTATTGGGTAGAAAATTCTTCTCCCATTAATTACATCGCTTTATATTCTCTATATTGTTTTTCATTGCAATGCATAATTTTATACAACTTAAACTAAGGAACTTTTCTTGTTAAAAAGATTAGGCTTACATGTGCTTGAATAAATGTGCTTTTTAAAAAAAATTAGTGGGTGGAATTTTATAATAGTTATATATATGGATTTTGAATTTAATCATCCCGCTTCTTTATAGTTAAGAGGAAAATAACATCATGAATATAATGGGAATTTTAATATATATTTATATTTGTTGATCTTGATTATGCATATAAGGGAATTTGTATGTTTATTTATTGGTGTATGCCATTTTTAAAAAATTGTAATTTAATTTTCAATCTATTCCTTAGATAGAATAAAATTTTTATAAAAAAATATTATTATTTATTTGTTGATCTAATTACAAATATATGACTAATTGAACTAATAAAAGATCTCCCTTCATCAATTCCAAGCATGCTCATAAAGAGAATCATTATTTTATTTTCTAAGCATTTCTCAATGAAGATTTTGTTTCTATTACACTTGTCATTTACCCACCCCATTCCCAAATGTCCTTTTACAAATCATACACATGCAACTTTTATTATTATCAAATAATCAAAGGTGTTCCTATTATGAAACTCACCAAGTGATGGAAAACTTGCATCCACCAACAGACATTATCATGATATCTAGTAGCTCGTCTAAGGGAGACATTATAGGATCAAAAGCTAATGCTACTCCTCCCTCACCTTCAAACTCTTCTTCTATTATTTGGGGTGGCATGTACCAAAGCAACGTTGTAGTCCTCGTAGAGAACATTGTAAGAGGCTGCAAAGACACTATTGAAGATGGTAAAAAGACATGCGAGGAAGCCTTCCATGTGGAAAACCATGACATCGAGATGGTGCAACAGGCAGTCTAAAAATTCCATACAACATATTTTGTTTTGGATGTGTATTGCGACTTCCTTCGAGCATTGAAATATGATGCATTGTATGGAATGGGAAATGGTACTAGGATTAAGGAAGATTTTCTAAAACTCCTAGCAAACATACAGTAGATTGTAAATAGCTTGCATATGATAGCTACTTGTTTTTTTATAGTGTTGGACAGAATGGTTTCGCTTTTGACACAACATGATGACATCAACTTATGATTTTTTGTGAAGATGGGGAACATGGCTTCCCTCTTGATATAGAATGTATACAATGCCTACTAATTATCCAACCCCTTATTTTTTCTAGCACAACAAGTAGTTAAACCTTATATGTGTTGTTGGAAAATCTGTTGTCCAGTGGGAAGGATGTACATCTCCTTCCTCCCTGCTCTACTAGTTTTACCTTTGGTCCTTTCCATTGTACATATGCATCAACCAATATGGAAGTTGAATTGATTTTTCTAAGTGTTAATTTTATATCTTCTTCTTGACTTCATGTATCTTGAATCTATTCTAATTGAAGTATACACATGTATATTTGAGCTATTGCAATCAAAACTATACATATGCCATGTATGCAACTGACTAAAAATTAGTATAGCTGATAATAAATTGCATAGAGAGTATCTATTTTTCCTTTCCTTGCTCCACACAATGAGGTAGATGTTCATAAAAAATATGCATAACTTAATTTTTCTAGCTGTGTTGCTCCTTGCACCCGTTTGAGTTTAGTTGCTTAGCTCTTCTTTGGGCTACTCAACTTTATCTACCAATAAGTTGCTATAGTTTGATGGAAGGGTTGTTCTATTGACTTCTTCCCACAAATTCCTTACATCCAATACATTTGTGTAGGATTCTCCCCTTGCCCTGCACCATGACAAGCTTATTGACTCTAGATGCAATTAAATTGATGCGTGGAGGAAATGTGGCTTTGGAACCTCATGTCCAAGTCATAGCTATCTCAAGTTTTGGCTCTGAATATACACACATCAATCGATATAGGTTGAAAATCTCTGATGGTGTGCACAAGCACAAAGCGTCATTTCCAACTAAGTATAATTCCCACATAGAGTCCAATGTGCTTGCACCTGGCTCCATAGTGCTATCCTCAATCAGCTAGCACACGGTATGTTTATGAACTAATTTCTATATGGCACAAGAATAAGTGAGACCTACTCTCCTCTTAGATTTTGTTACTTATACTTTATTTCGCTATAACTATTTAGGTGGATTCTTATTGTCAACCTTGACATTGTGCACACAACACATGCTATTGTTGGGGAGCCTTTTTTCCTATGCACAGAAGATCTTGAACAACTTGGGTGCTCAACAGGAGAATCCTCTGACTTGGCCACATCTTCAAAAAACCCTTGCCTTCTTGGAAGACTAGCTCCTCGACATCTACTATTTGGTTTCAATCCAGTCCTACCAAAGGGGGCACCATTGACAATAACACCTATCAAAAACTTGAATCCATTTCAGCCAAGGTGGACCATTAAAGGTCATGTAACTATGAAGTCTAAAATATGTAGCTACACCACACAGAAAGGAAGTGGCCATATCTTCACCTTTGATATCATAGATTGTGAAGGAACTGAGACACGTGTGACATGCTTCAATGAAGCAGCTCATTGTGATAAAATTATCGTAGGAGCTACATACACATTGTCTGGAGGCACTGTTTGACCTACTAATAGAGTCTATATCAAGCTTAATAGCAGGTTGGAAATTTCTCTTATGCCTGACTCAAGGGTTTCCCTCTGTGAAGATGATGATTCCATCCCAAAAGAGTAGTACTCTTTCACACCCCTTAATGCATTGGTAAGCAAAAGCAATGGTTCAAATGTTGATGCAATTGGAATTGTCATTTGTGTACATCCATGCACCACAATCAGGAGAACAAATGGGACAAAGGTTGCAAGATGGACTTTAACAATTTCTGACATGTCCAACACAAATATAAATGTTACTTTATGGGGTTCGTCAGCCAAAAAGGAGGGTGCACAGCTCCAAGAGAAATACCTCATGCGTGAATCACCAATTCTCACTATTAGAAATGGGCATGTGTCTGAATTCAATGGAAAGGTGATCAACACCTCATCCACTACAAAACTATCGATAGACCCTAAAATAGAAGAGTCAGAGCATATTAAAACATGGTTAAAAGAAAATGACACTACCATTCAGGCTTCGTCTACTAGCTCCTTTCACATGCCCCCACCTGCAAGAAGAATGACGATCAATGCCATTCGTGAAGAGGCTTGAAATACAACACAACCTTTGTAATGAATGTTGGTGGCAACAACACGATTCATAAAAAATAACTCATTTTGCTATCCAACATGCCCTTCCTACTCAAGTAACAAGCCTTGTAAGAAAAGACTATCACAGACAAATGATGGAAAGTGGTTTTGTGAAAAATGTAATGCAATAATTACCAATTGTGACTATAGGTATATACTTCAAGTGAAGTTGCAAGACCACACAAATATAATATGGGCAATCACATTCAACAAAGGGGCGACAAAACTCATGGGCATGCCTGCAGACAAACTATACAATCTACAATTTGATCAAGCTGCTGATAGAAATGTGGAGGAGGTGATTAGGAGTGTGTTGATCAAGCATTATGTATTCACATTGCTTTTTAACCTTGAAATGTACAATGCAAAGCAATGCTTAAAATCAACCATTTCCAAGGTCGAACAACTAGATTACACTAAAGAGAATAGCTTTTTGCCTAAAAATATCTAGGAAATGTGCAATGTAAAGGCTTCTCCCTCCATTGAACCCAATGTTGTACCAGAGCTGGTTGTGCAACTCATAGGATTGCCCTAGACATACTACATAGCCTAATATAGTTTCCATGTTCTCTTTACAAGTGTAGTATGACTATGGATGGTATACATGGCAAAAAAAACTCATGTTGTAAAGAACTATGTCAATATATTTTTTATCTAAAAAACTATCATGTTAATGCCTTTAGATGGATAGAAATATGTAAAATATTTTTTTTCTTTATTTAAAAAAATGTACATGTTTGTTTAGAAGCTTACATATGCACCTTTGTCTTCTACCTTCAAATTGTGTTCCTTCTCATATTGCAACATGCATTCGTGAACTAGTGAGGAATATCTTTACATTTTCATCTACAGTTTGCCTATGTAAGCATTTTGGTTTCATCTAGGTTTGCTATGCTCTTATTCCTGATCTACCCTAATGTGTCTAGACCCACATATGGCATAATCCTCAATAGGGAGTAGTGCAAGTGACCCACATCAAAAAGAGGTAAGAAGACAACAAAACCGAGAAAGAAATTTGGCTTACTATGCTCGCCATAGAGAAGAGATAACTACTCAAAGGCGAAAAAAAGATTGCATGAAATTCAAAGTAGCCCCCAACAAAGAGAAGCCCAAAGACTACGAGATTGTGAGAAAATTTGAGCTTACTATGATCATCATAGAGAGGAAATAAATGTAGAAAAGAGCAATAGATCTTTACAAAAACAAACATGCCTATATCAACATGGAACAACATGCAACAACAATGATAACTTCATGATGGCAATGAAAAATTTTGTCAAAGAATAGATGCATTGTCCAACCGGAAAACATGCATTGTATGCATGGAATGTTACCCAAGCATGCTCGTCCATTCATCATATACTAATGCAACTTGTAAAAGATGTTTCACTGAGAGAGGCATCCATCGGTTCTCTGCACTCAACAACATGGACCCAGGAGAGCAACCATTTTTTTTGAAAAGACTCGCCCAAGTGGAGGAAATGCTCATTGCCAAAGTTAGCCTAGTACTACAAGTAACCCACACTCTTAGAGGCTAGTATAGATATAGTGGCCACACAATTAGCTTCCCACAAGATATCACTGACATTTAAAAAGTTCTTCCATAAAGAATACAAGAGTTAGATGTTCTCATAGTTCAAAGACTACATACAGAAGGTCATTATTATGATTGTTATGTAAGTAGAAGTCATATCAGAGATGCCTTGCAATACAAAGTCAAATATGACCCATACTATCATGGTGTTGCAATAAGTTTTGAGCACTTAGAGCAATTTCTTGAAGCAAGAACAAACATATCGAATATGCTACAAACTGTTGAAACTAGTGAAGACATGGTGGTTCCAAATAATGAAATTGACTCTGATGGGGATGATATTGAATGTAGCATAGTAAACACATCATCATTTATGGCTAGACTTCCAAATAGATGTCGTGAGTTAGAAATTATTAATAAAACATTAGACCTTGAGGACAACACAAACAACATTATAGACTGGCCTAAAATAAAATCGTCACTAATAAATGAATACAATACTGAGGGGTTGCTTGATATGGCATTTTCAACACTCTTTCCAAATGGAGTTTCACTACAAATGCAACCACGAATTAGGGAAGTACGCATGCATGAGTATGCACTCCACTTGATGAGATTTCATGACCAAAGATTTGGAAGGCATCGAAGGTTTTGATATTTCATGCTTAATCTTATGATGCGGCATCGTACCCAAGGGCTTGCTATAGTTTTCATTAAGAAAATGCAGAAGAAAACATGCCAACCACTATTGATGACCTCCGAGCACACTTGTAAAACTTACCTAACACACAATTAGCTCAAGAGCTCATGCACTTTGGCTCTTCAATGCGGGGCACAAGACCATATTGGAACAAGTGTCATGCTAAACTAACAAATATGATCAACCAAATAGGGTCTCCCACTCTATTTTTCACATTAAGTGCAGCTGACACAAAGTGGCCAGACCTACAATTTTTTATCTCAGATGGTGTACCGGTAGGAATGCAAACAAATAAACAACACTTAGAAAATGTAGTCAATAACCCCCACACCACATCATTATATTTGCATCAATGATTCATAGTGTTTCATGAATAGGTAATTGAGAAACTCCTCAATGCAAAATATTACTGGTATAGGTATGAGTGGCAGCATCGTGGCACTACACTTGTACATGGATTCCTTTAGCTCCATGATGCACCAAACATGGATAAACTTGATTGGGATGACAATGTAGCAATTCAATAGGCTAGGAAATTCTTTGACAAATATGTCAGTGCTTGGAATCCCCATGCTATATCAGAAAGAAACAACTTGATTTTTTGATCTTTGCTAGATGATCCTTGCTTACTAGACACAACAAAAATATTTGCTACAGACCCCTCTCATGACTATGAAGAGATCACCAATCATGTCTAGAGGCACACAAAATGCAGAGAGGGGACATGCTTGCGAAAGAAAGGGAAAAACTAGAGTGTCAATACAAAGCTCCATGCAAAGAGAAAATTATATCTACCCTATCATGTGAAAACTATGGGAAAAAACAATATGAACCTGCACAGAATGATGATAGGCTAAACATACACAATCCAAAAATGATTTCAATATGGAGAGCCAACATAGATTGTCAATCTGTCATCTCGTGGGTATTTCTTCTAAAATACATTGCCAAATATGCATCAAAATTAGAGAGATCATCTGAGACATGTACTGATATGCTAGCAAGAATATCTGCAACCCAAAAAATAGATGTCTTGGCCCTTGCAGCATATCAAAAATTCATGCTAGAAATTGTGGCAGAGCATGATATTGGAGCACAAGAAACATGCCATATGCTTCAAAAATTGCCGCTTATTGTTTGTAATCGGCCTTTTACATCTTTGAAAGTTGGACACAAAATGTTCCATCTAATAACAAGAGGACCAGATGAAATCCACCTACAACCTAGCTACCTTCAGTTCCATCTAATAACAAGAGGACCAGATGAAAGCCACCTACAACCTAGCTACCTTCAGTTGTACATTAATCGACCTCCATAATTGGAGACAACAATGCTACTTGAATCTGCACGATCTTTCTCGTACTCTGTGAGTCACAAGGGATGCAAGTGGAAAGAAAGAAAGGTCAAAGTGATTGTCAATGTTTTCCCAAAGTTCTACACCATCCTAGACGAGGGCTCAAACCAGTTTGACACATTTTGTTAGAGTGAGCTTTTATTGTACAAACACTTCTGAAGCTTGGAAATTGACATAGGGATTACTAAGGATAAAATAATTGCAAATTGGAAGAAAATGAATGCATCCAAATATGATGTATGGCATGTCCCTCACATTGCCCCCTCAGATGAAAACACCGAGGATGCAAAATTAGATAGCGAAATTGAGATGGACAAAAGGGACATAATAGAAATGAATGAATGGGAATTATTTTTGAAAATGGTCCCCTCAAACAACATTAGCCTAAATGAGCTTGAGTTGCTTGGCAGGTGTAAGTTTGATAGCAGCTACACATGGGAACAACTTGGAGTGCCCTAGGAGCTTCATGAAATCGCCACATAATTCATAAACATGGAAAAAGCATGTAGCCATGAAAGGCATGCTCTAGGTAAGTATGATCTCCCAAACTATACATTATCATCCAAATAAAAACTAGCACTCACACATATTATCAACCATAGCAAACATCACTCAAATAAACCATTGTACATGATTTTTCAAGGGGCAATAGGTATAGGGAAATCATACTTGATTGCTCACATAAGAAAAGCACTTGATAGTTACAATCCACACCAACAAAGCCAACTACTCACATTGGCTCCTAGAGGGGTTGTTGCATTTAATATACATGCATAAACTATACATTCAATGCTTCAAATTCCTATCAAAGAAATGCACCCACTACAAGGACAATCATTAATAACATTTCAGGAAGAGATGAAACACATAAGATATATGTTGATTGATGAGATGAGTTTCAAAGGACCAAAGTTGCTACTGCAGATAGATGCAAGGCTACGCAAGGCCTTCCCACATCGACATCTTTATTTTAGTGGGGTGTCAATAATCTTGATTGGTGACCTTGCACAACACCCGCCTGTAATGGACAAGCCTATTTACACATCACACTCAAATGCAAAAACACTATGGAGCCAATTCATGACCGTTGTCACCTTAGAAACAATGTTTCGTCAGCAAGGTGAGACTCTAGAACAAAGACAATTTCGTCAACTGTTGCAAAACATATGCAATACAGAAGCATCACAAGAGGATTGGGAACTTTTGAAGACATGCACAGACAAGCATCTCACCTCTAGCGAAAAAGAAATTTTTGACAATTCAATGCACTTGTTTGCTACCAATGATTTAGTTAGACTTCACAATAGAAGAATGTTAAAATTGTTAAACCATCCAATTGCAATAAGTGTTGCAACTACCACCAGGATTGAAGCAGATAATGCAACTACTGATGAACAACTTGAAAAGCAAGTATTGCTTTGTAGAGGCTAATGCATCATGCTAACAAACAACATATGGACACAAGTAGGACTTGTAAATGGAGCTCTAGGTGAAGTTGTTGAGATAGTCTACAGCCCTAGTTCTAGACCACCAGATGTTCCACTTTATGTTGTGGCAAGGATCGATAATTATAGTGGGCCACCATGGAATGAAAATGACCTGAAAAGTATACCGATAATACCTGTATCATTGGGCAGTCGTAGGAAAATTCCACTCACAATGGCATGGGCTATTACCATACACAAATCCCAAGGCTTGACATTGGCCAGAGCAACTATCAACATTGGAAAAATAGAACGGCGAAGACTAACATTTACAGCTATATTCAAAGTGAAATCGTTGAACAACCTTCATATTCAGCCAATGCTCTCCTTTGAGAGATACTAAAAAATGCATAACCACCCATATACAATTATGAGAAAAGAAGAGGAAGCCCGATTACAACAACTGTCTCTAAGAAGTCAAGGTACATAACTCTTATCCCTTTCTCCCTCACATCTCTCCTATTTATTGTTATATCATCAATTCATCTTTTACAAATTGAACATGGCCTCAACATGTTCATGTCCTTTGGGTAATTTTTTTATTTTATTGGCAAAAAAAAAATAGTTCCCATTAATAGTGTTATGCTGAATTGAACATGAAGCAATCAATGTACATGTCAACAAATAATGTTTGCACCTAACCATTCCATTTCTTTTGCTTTGCAGGCCTTCAAGACAAATGGCATATATCATAGCCCCTCACCATCAAACACCAACAATTTTAGTATATTTTGTTCAAATAAGTTTTAGTACAAAATTGCTCATTAGTATTTTGACTTTTCACAGCACAAATTTTGTATATCATGAACTACCAACAACTGTACTTGGTCAAGTTGAGCTATAATATTGCAACCCTTCTACCATTTAAGATAATATATTGTGTTGTTCATCCACTTGGTATATTCAACTCTACTTACATCTTCAAACAACGTGTTCATATTCAACTCTACCTTCATCCCATCACCCATTCACATTTGCTATGAATAATTTCTCTTGCAAAAACCAAATTGCACTTTCCCCATGCATTCTCCCTCTCTCTGCCCTTCGAATACACTGCCATAGTATACCCTCCTATTGGCGTAACCATTGCGCCTTGTTGAGATGCAAGCACTAGTTAATTATTTACATGGAAAAAAATTACAAGAAAATATGCATCACATCGAGACATGAGTCCTTTACTTATATCTTAAACTTTATAAAAAAGTACTATCATTTTATTATGGTTAGGGTGGTCAAAAAGACACCTACTTATTTTTTCCATGAAATTTAAGTACTATTGCATTGAGATTTCAATTTTTCACCAAATAGATTTAAAAATAAATAAACCTAGTAGTTTAGAAACTACATTCAATTTGCTACATATTCTATTCTTACATATTTTTGAAATAATATAAATAACTTATTCAAACTATTATGTAGCGTTGCCTAACTCTATTTTTTCTGAATTTTTTGCCACTTAAGGGCCTATTTTTCCCATGATGATCCTGCACATAGCCATTTAATTTTTGACACCCACTTAAAATTCCTAAGTGGGACCCATTTGCCACTAGGGGTGAATGAGTCCCCTTTGGCTCAAAAGTCCAAATAAATTAAAAATTCTGGTAGGTTATTATTTTCTAAGACCTAAGGTCGGCCTATGATGTGGTATTTTCAAGAAATATTGCATAATTGTGTATAAATATAGGGTTTTCCCTCTCATTTCATCCCCATTCATTCACTTAAGCATTTTCAAGTCAACATCCATTTAAGCTTTTACTTGCATGTCTTAAGATTTCTACTTCAAGGGTTTGGTGATTTGTAGCATTTCTTTTTTCCATTCATAATTCTATTTTCATTTCATTTCATTTTCAAGGGTTTAATTAGCAAACTAGGATTTGACCAAGGCAAACCCCTATTCACTAACCCTCAACAATTTTTCCCCCTCCTTACACGTGTTTTGCATGTCTAGTGTACAAATTTGTCAAAGAGCATGGTGTGAAAAGTTTTCAACCATTTTTCAAAGTAATTCAAAGTTGTCAAAGCCCTAATAGAAACTTGGAGAAAACCTACAGGTCAAATTCTACAATTTCGGATCTAGAAACCTATTATGAGTTGAAGTGCAAATTGGGAGCTACAGATTACACTTTTGAATTTCCTAAAACTTGGAAGTGGAATAAGTCACCCAACTTGGAACATGAGTCCCACTGCCAAGTTAAAAAATATATATTTTTCAATTTTGAATATCCAATTGTCTGAAACTTGTTTCGGTAAGATCTTCCTAAAATAGGATTAAGTCACCTAGCTTAGCTATGAGTCCTAGTTGGATTCAATAGTGACTTCTATAGGATTCTAGAGCTCCTCTCCATCACTTTCCAATTTCCAGGTGGACACCTTTATGTACCATAGAAAAAAAGACAACTTGCTTGTTTTGGGATTAATTAATGATAAATCGGACTTAATGAGGTCTTGATTTAGTGTTGTGAGGTTTTTTAAACAACCACATTAGGTCTTGGACCCTTGAAAATGCATTAAATGATTTCTTGTAAAGGTGTTGTAAAGTGTTGTAAATTACTTTCATACTTTTCTAGACTCTTATTAAGCAATTAAGTCTAATATTATTTTAATTCAAATGTTAGCTTTTCCCTCTTCTTGTATAATTAAATAATTGTTTTAATTATTTAATTATTGATTAGCCTTTTCTCTCTAGAACTAAATAAATGTTATATTTTTTAATTATTTATCCTTTCTTTATCTTCCCAATTAAATAATTAGTTTTAATTATTTAATTATATAATTTGTTCTCACCTTTCTATTGAAATAAATAAAATTAATATTTTATTTAATTCTCCTATGTTGGCCACTTAAATTAAATAATCTTTATTATTTAATTTCTCCTACCACCTCTTTTTCTATGCCAATCTTATCTTCCACCACAAGTCTTTGTCTATCCATGTATTTCTTCTCTCAATTAACCTCCACCCTTGATTAAATTATTTTCTAATTTAATCTTGGCCCTTGAACATGATCCTTATTCTTAACTAACCTCTATAAAAGGAGACCTTTAAACCCTAATTCATTATCCATTCATTCATAATTATTCATCATTTATTATCTATCTCAACTCAAGCAAGATAGGGTTTAGCATTTTGAGTCTTCACAAGGAAGCATCTTCAAGAACATTATCAGGAATTCAAGAGCAAGGCCCTTCATCCATTGTTACAAAAATTCAATATCCTTTCATTACCTTATTTATTCATTGTGGTTTAATTACCTAAATGAGGTTTGACCAAGGCAAACCCCCAATACCTAACAATAAACATTTTCTCTCTTTTGATTTGTGTGATTGTAGATTTAGGTGCTTAGATGGATTGGACATGATTGAAGGTTAGGTTGCAAAATTGTTGAAGTCATCTTCACTTTTGTAAGGCCAAGATCAACATAAAAAGTCACCAATAGTGCTAAAAATCAAGGTTTTGGATCTAGACACCTAGAGGTGTAGATTGAATAGACTGAAAGCTTTAGATTCCATTTTTAAGTTTTCACAAAAGCCAAAATAGACTAATTCTCCCAGAGTGGCGAATGAGTCCCATTGTACTTTTTTTGGGATATTTTTGCATATTTGGACACTCATTTGGCTAAAATGGGCCCTGGTACATTTTTTTGGAATTGGAACTAATTCGCCTAGAATGGCGAATGAGTCCCACTAGCCCTAAAAATTAACATCTTCAAAATTTCAAAGTTATTTTTCAGTCTCCAGAAAGTGTATTGGTTCACACATTCAGTTTTGCAACTTTCTATTTTGTTTAACTTACATTTCTATTCATTTTTCTCGGCCTTTTGCATACAACACTGTGTTTTCAAACACTTCATATTTCTTTAGTTTTGCATAAATAATCAATAAATTTTATCAATTTGTTGCATTTAGGAATATTTTAATTGTACTTGCATTATTTTGCATGAACCACCTAGATTTTTTGTGTGATTTATCTATCTGCTTTAGGTTGAAAACCCTAATTGAGCAAGAGAGTCATAACACCCTACAACCGAAAAATCTATCATTCATTTTGTTGAACATTCTTTTAAAATATCTTCTTGTTTGATTTTGAGTCCATATTCATCCTAGAATTAGCTTGAATTGAATTTTGCATTAGTTAAGTTGCATTCTAGGGTTTTAAATTTTACATTAGTAAAAGTCCATATAGGTTGCATTTTTGCATCTCAAATGATTTACAATTTCTGAAGTTATGTATTTTCATCTTAGGTCTCCATCATACAACATAGAAAACATAAAAACAAACCAAAAAATAAAAAAATAAAAATCCCCATTGGGACTCATTTGCCAACTTGGGGGAATTAGTCCCTTTCCACCCCTAAAACTACATTTTTATAGCATTGAAAACCTTGTTTTTTCACTTTTGTTTTTTTCCATTAACTATCTATATCATTGGGTTGATTTTATATTACATACATTTCACTAAATATAGCTTAATTTGGTGCATTTCATGCATTTCTTCGTTTCAAATTTGCATTCACAACATTTCATTTTCAAATCATTGCATATTGTCATCAGTAGATTACTTTGTTTGAAATCTAAAAAATTTGCATTTCATCCTGTCTTTACATTGCATTTTAAGTTTGCATAGATTTTATTACATTTAAATCATTGGAAATTAGAATTTCTTACATTCATGGACATTGTGGATAGCCTTATATTTTTTCAATTTTGATTTTCAACATCAGTTCCTAGTACACTTAGATCAACTTCATTAGAAAATGAAAAAAAAACTACAAACATCAAAAGAAACAAATGAAAAAATGGTTAACCTTAGAGAAAACATATCTTTCAAACCCTTTAGTAGTGATGAATTTTCAATGTTAGATGAATCCCTTGAAGACTTCATCTATCCTAGATTATCCACTAAAGGTTTGGCACAAGAGGATACTTGCATTGATAATCATGATAATCATAATTTTTATTCTCTTGATATCTCTCCCATTGGTGATGAAGGTATCTTGATGAAAGAAGACACAATCATTTAAGATCATGAACATCTTTCTTGACTTCCTCCTCCTCCCCCTTGCAACAAAATTATGACACACAAAGCTAAAATAATTGCTACTACCTTACCTAGTCCCCATTCATCTCCCAACACCTCCCCTACTTGTGAAAATCCTTTAGTGAATAAGGATAAAATTGTGAATGATCATGACAAACACATTTGTGTGGATGATATGATTGAGAGCTATGAAAATCCTTGATCCGGTGGACATTTTTCAGTGAAAATTGAAGTGTCTTATTTTTCTCCAAAATCTGCACCATCAGAAAGATCTCAGTGTCCTGGTTCCAACGCAACTCGAACGGAGCGAAAAGGAGTCCGTTTGCACGAGTTATGGCCGGTCAAACCTTCGGTCAAACTAGGATCAGGGGCATCCAGGAAGCGGAAAAAATGATTGTTTCAAAAATCGACGAAAGCAGCGTCAAGTCGTAGAGCTCGTCGAGACGATTCCGACGGTGTTCGTTTCGTCGAAATCCGACATCGGACGCGAAACTTATCAGCGGTCAAAGTTTGCAGTTGACTTGTCAAGGTGGACCGTACGGATGCTGACGTCAGCAGTCAGTCCGTACTGTACGGAATGCATATGGGCGAATCCGAGTAAAACACGTGGCGGCTGAGTCATTGTACGGACTTAATCATGTGATGACATGTGTCATCCGTACGTCAACGTGGCAGAACAGTCAGCGACAGGTGGCAGACAGGTTGGCGATGACGTGTCGTCGACAGCAAGTCAAGGCTGGGCACGTGGCAGTCATTTTATTCCTGTTGGCATCCACATCAGCGTCCTAGTCAGCGTTTTCGGTGAATTATATTTCGCCACGTGGCACCTTGTCGGAAGGCCACGTGGCCCATATCTGCTCCATCGACGGTTTTGTATTTGGTTGCGTTTGTTTGTAAAATGGTTAGGTCGGCCCGCATGGGGCTCGACCCATGCTCCTCCTGCGAACAAGCCACCGTTTTTACCGTTGGGGCGCGAGATTCGCGCTTAATTCTATGCGGAGACCGGTCACTTTTGTTGAATGACGTTCGGAAGTTTGTTTTAAAAAACAAGCGGATGGGAGTGGAACCCGGAACCGCCGGGTTCCCAAAAGGTAGAAGCACCGCTGGACCATCGAACCTATCTAAAACATATACGGCATCGGTTTCTTTTGCTAACTGATGGAAACCGAATGCCTTATTAAAATTAAAACCAACCCCTAATTTTAAATTAAACGAACAACTTCTGATTAAAAATAAGCCCTTAAGTTGTAACAAAAGCCCCGAAAACAATAACTTGAAGGGCTTAAATAAGCTATAGGGAAAGTTATTTTTTGTTAAGGGAAATTTTTAAATGATTTTTATGTGTAAATGGGAGATTTTCAAGTATTTTTCCATGTAAAGGGAGATTGTAAGAGATTTTTATGTAATTTTGGAGAGATAAGGTGGATTTGGAAAATATTCTCAAATCAATTGGTTAAAGGCCAATTTGAGAAAATTATTTGTATAAAAAGGGGGGCTTGAGGTGAGAATGGAATCAAGTTTTTTTTTACAGGTGATGAAGTCCTGATGCTGTGGAGATTATCGAAAGAGAGGTGTTGGAGATTTTCTGAGCCATTGTTGTATGTCGGAGCTCTGTTATGCTGCCGAACTGATGGTCTTGGTGCATCATTGTAATCAATTTTGGAGTTAATCGGATCGGTCTCTCTGTTGGAGTGGACCCGGAGACGTAGTCACATTCTGTGACGAACTCCGTTATCAAGCGTTGTTTGCACTTCTCTTCTTCTCTCTCTTTCTGTTTCTCATTTCCTTCATTTCTGTTATAATCAGCTTGTTAATTCTTTCTTTATGTTATTTCCTTAAGTTAATTTCATTTTAATTAACTTGAAATAATCATTGTAAAGAATTGTAAAAGTTTAAGCATTTAAATACTGCAATCTAGTCTAGATCCTATACAGATCAAGTTGGTATCAGAGCTTTAGGGTGACTTTTATTGCAGTTATTTGTTTTTGAATGCTAACGAGATCCAGGATTCAGAAGGGTGAAGGCAAGCTCGAAGACTTTGATCCTGAGATCGGGAAGCGTAGAACATTTCCAAAGATGTCAGTTTCTGGAATGGAGGTTCCTGAAGAAATCAGTGAGCAGGAGTTTCGAAGAGCATTCCTTGAGATGAAGGCAAAGGTGGATATTCTTTTTCAGGAGAGACAAGAACGGAAAGGCACGTGAAGAAGGTTCGTCGAAGCAAGAAGATCGCAAAGACATGAAAGGGAAACATCATGAAGATGGTGGCAAGCAACCAGATCATCCCTTTTCTTCTTCTCCTCCCTCTTCTCCTTCTCCTTCTTCTCCATCTTCTCCTCATTCTATTTCTTCTAATCCTTTCAAGAGTGGATATAAGCCTAAAATAAAACTGGATGTAAAATTTGATTTACCTAAATATTGTGGTGAACTTAATGCTGAAAAATTGGATGATTGGATTCAACAAATAGAGGTCTACTGTAGAGTCCAGAACCTAATAGATGATGTTGATAGGATCCAATTAGCTACTCTTCGTTTAGGAGGTACAGCCTTAACCTGGTGGGAGAGTAAATCTAAGGCAGAAGTTTCACAACATGGTAGAGTCAGTTTAACTTGGGAAGAATTTATTAATGCACTTAAGAAGCAGTTTTATCCCTTAGGACATAGGAGTTGATGATGGGTGGCAAATGTTTAAGAAGCGAAGGAAGGTCAAAGCTGTCAAGTACACCCATGAATTTAGGAAAAGGGCTATTGCTTTGAATGTTCCTTTGTACACTCAGGACACGTTGTTGAAGTACATAGGAGGTTTGCATTCCTATCTTAGGCATTCCATTTTGGTATTGAACCCTTGTAATTTGGATGAAGTGTCTGTTCAAGCTACACACTTAGAGTCAAGGGGTAAAGGATCTTTCATTGACAAGTTTGATAATGATGTAAAGAAATCTTCTAAGAATGCAGAGACAGGGAAAGGAAAGAAGGCAGCTACAGTTAAGAAGGATGAGAAACTTTCTTGTACTCATTGTGACAAGGAAGGTCATGATGAAAATCACTGCTGGAAGTTACATCCCGAACTGAGGCCTAAGTGGGCTCAAAGACGTAATCAGAAACAGAAGGGTAAGGATAAATCCATGAATGTTGTTATGGATCTTGGTTCAGATTCAGATGATGAGACTAAGATAACAGCGATGGGTCTAAAAGGTAAAGCCTCTATTTCTGGTGTTTCTGTTGCAAGTTGTGCTTCTTCTTCTACAGTTAATGGTTTATCTGAAGATGCAAAAAGGAATGAGCTTTTTCATTTAAGGGTTATGGCTAAGAACACTAAAATTGATGCACTCATAGATAGTGGATCTCAGGTGAATTTAATTTCAGAAAGTGTTGTAAATAACTTGGGATTAAGAACTACACCACATAAGAAACCTTATCCACTAGGTTGGATTTGTGAAAATAACAAGTTGCAAGTAATGAAACAATGCACCTTAAG
>VDFB02211209.1:0-12607 GCA_007258455.2 Sequoia sempervirens
GAACTTGTAGATTGACTTAGAGATGTACCCAGGACACTCACCGATATTCAAATTGATAGTGGGTGCACTGATTTTTGCAATTGTTCACTCGGACAAGTGAGGCAGAGGATTTAGTCTTGGCTGGGGACTCGCATCACATAGGATGATCTATAGGAGGACAATATTCACATGGGGCCCAATCATGCTGGCCTCACTTTACCATGATATGCATTAGTTCATCTATTTCCAGGGTAAAGGCATTGGAGCAAGTGTTACTTTATTGCACATCTGGGCATGGGATCATATCGCCGTGCTCAGGCTGACATTCCATATGGCAAATGTGGACCCAGATGATCTTGTGGTCTTTCGATACAGGGGCCAGATTACACTGTAGCATACAGGTCAGTTGGGGATCCCTATTGGTGCCAAGTGATTGATGATATGGCAGTATTCAGATGGCAGTCATGGTTGCAGATGCCTACCTAGTATGATGACCAGTAGCAACTTTTCTTTGCTCAATAGACCCAATACATACAGGGTAAGGAGCATACTATGATAGAGAGATACCTTCTAGATTGAGTGGTGAGGTGTAGGGTGCACCTGCAAATGAATATATTTCTATATTTGTGAGGACTACAAGGGAGACCACATGGGGACCACATATACAACCCCATGAGGTTGTAGAGGGATTTAGGCAGCTTGTGGCCAGACCTTGGGTGTACAATTAGGGGTAGGCAGACGTCAGGACGATGCCATCCTATGATGCATGGTTCGTGCCTCCACTCAGATTGACATATCTGGTAGGGGTACCTCCACAAGGGAGACCTAGAGGTCGAGGGGTGAATCAGGGCAGAGGACAAGGTCAGCATGATTAGGGTCAATAGGACAGGATCAACAGAACCAGCTTGTCGAACAAGGTGGGACAGGGAGGCCAGGGCGGACAGGACCAAGTAATGGGACAGGTCCCATAGTAGCCACCACCACAAGGGCCACCACAGTAGCCACCACGAGGGCTAGGCCCTTAGGATGTACAAATTCAGGCTCTCACGATGGAGAGAGACCAATTGAGGTAGCAGGTGCAGAAATTGACTAGGGAGTGAGACCATGAGCATCAACTCTGACAAGATGTGGATATTTAGCTAGCCGAGGAGACTGGTAGGAGGCGGTAGTTGGAGGCTGTCACAATGGTTGCACAAGGGAAGACTGTTTCCGTGCAGATGTACTAGGATGCAATGATAGAGGCCTCATATTATCATACCCTATACTATCGATATGTTCCCACATCATGTAGGCATCTGTATTTTGAGCATAGGAGCTAGGTGCAGCCAAGTGCATCAAGTGGGAAGCCATTAGTTAGATAGCCTGGGGATCAGTCACAGCATGGTGATCGAGACAATAGGGGATAGCCTCACAGGACAGATACTTTTTTGGATATGTAACCTGAGTTATACATGTATATACATTCATTGGCTCATTTTTTATAGCCTCTTGTATATGTATCTTTGATGATAGTTACACACATTGATTCTAATATGTATCATGACATTTATTTTTGAGATATATATGAGATGGCCCGATTTGATTATGATGTGATGCATTTATGATATGTGATGTGATGTATTTATTTCATGCATTATGATTATGTATGGATGCAATGGATGCAAATTTTTATGTTATGGATGTACTTATTCATTTATGCCATGTGATATGAGATGATCTATGATGTGATGTATATGTGATGCAATGAATGTTTCCTTTTCTTTTTTAGTATCTTTTTATGACATGCTATGAGATGGATATATGTTCTTTATGTAATTTCCCATATCATGATGTCATTATTTATGATATGCAGATGATATGATATGTTTATGCAGGATGTATGTATGCTAATGATTTGTGGATGTAGGGTGGATGCATTATGATTTTTGTTCATTGTCATGATACTGTGTTAGTGTGGAAAGAAGATAGAAGAATAAGACGAATGAATTGACCATTGATTTTGAGATTGATTCAGAAGTCAAGTAATTCCATGAGTCATTGAGACTTTATTATATTATCATGATGAAATGGATGATTTTCTCATATCTAGGATTGGGACTCTCTATCATTCCTTATTTTTGATATAACACATAGACACAATGCATCATGGTATTGATAACCAGGATGGTGTTGTATCTAGTGTGATGGACTTTGACTCTACAAATAGATCTAAGATAGTTCTTGCTCACACCTTGACATACAAAAACCTCATTGGAATGTTGTTTAGAAGTTTAAAATACCTTGGACCAAAGCATATGCAATAGTCAACAATTTACTCCAAATGATCTCCCTACACACAACTAAGAAAGTATGTGCCAAGATTATTTTACAAGAATACCCACAAGCATAGCAAACAAAATATAATGATCGATGCCCCATTCCTTTCTCCCTAAATCTTTGAGACATCATTGAGAGGTCCTCGGAATGGTTCAATAAGATAAATCATAAGAAAATATCAACAAACAGTCATTGTTATCTATATCTCTTGCCAACGTAACATAGCTAAGGTATTTTTTGATTTTGATACCATTGGTAGGAAGGATTAACTTGTAATATGTTTATCAAATGTTTTGACTAATACTATGTGTGATAGGCCATTGATTCAAATGCCACTAACTTGTTTACCTATGATCTAGACTTTAGATTTTGACACTTACATTTTCACTTTATGACTTGTGACACTTGTTTTTCTACTTGTTTTACCAAAGGTCGCAGATGATGATTGATTTATTATGGGTGAGAGTTTATTGCGGGTGAAAGTGAAATGAGATGGATGGTTTTGGATTTTCTAGATTATTTCAATGTTTCATATTTTGAGAATATTTTGAGGCTATTTTTGTATTTTTTAAAGTTTTGTGTGAATGTTTTGGTTTTCAATTATTTGAGGTTGTTTAGGGTTTTCCAAGTTTTCAAATGTTTGAGTTTTCAATTTTTAAATTTTATGGGGTTTTTTGAGTTTTGACCAAGACCCTAACCTAAAATACTATCCTAGGGGCCTCAGGGGCTTATCAAAGATGAGCCTTTCCTATGTTATACATGCAGAGACCATGTAGTTTGATTGACTTTGACTTATTGTCGATGAGAAATGAACAATTGATGGATTGTCAGTTTATTGTGATGGACTTCTAACCTAAAGTGTCTTGAGGGCACATTAGTGATGGTCTTGCCTACATTCAAGCTCAAAGACAATGTAGTTCGACATGGTACTAGTTTTTATTTTGATTTTTGATGTTTTGACCTATTTTTGGATTTTGATCAATGTGTTTTGGATGTTTTGGGATTTTTGACTTTACAACTTTTTGAATGTTTCTAGATTTCAGCTTTACAAAATTTTGATGTTTTTGGATTTTAGTTGTACATGATTTTGATGTTTTTGGATTTTTTGATTTTACAAGTGTTTTTGAATTTTTGATGAGGTTTTATGAATGTTTTTAGGATTTTTGATGATATTTACAATAACCTTAAGATATACAAGAATCTAATTTGATGCATAACAAACTGCCCCCAGCATGATATGATAGACTATCTCAATATAGGCAAGACAAACTAACCTTAGGAATGTGCTAGGTAGTACTAAAGGGGAATATGATACTTTACAATATCAAGCTATGACATGGACACAAATGTTTGATGGAATAAATAGGATTAGTGATGCGATGGATGGATGTGAAGTATGATAAGCTAAAGAGCCAAAGATAGATGGAGGTGCTTATTTACACAAGGTCCCTATTTACCATGTTTTCATTAAGGAACTTGCCCAAAGTGCCACTAAAGTGGTTTTCACTAGAGGATGATTTTTCTTTACTATTTTCAATCATTTTTCTTATTTTTGGGATTTTGTTATTTTTTTATTTTTTTTGTATTTTCATATTTACACCCTTCAAGCCTAAGCATAAAACTTTTTGAGATGTAGACTGTTGATTGGTTCTTGGAAGGGTTCGCCTTTAGGTGTTGATAATTGGTATGCTCCTAATCCATAGCTTGCTATGACAATAAATGGGACCAACCAATTAGGCTAAAACTTTCCTTTACTATATTGATCTAGAACATTCTTTTAATTCTACTTAAGGACAAGATCTCCCACCTGGAAAGACCGACTCTTGATCTTCTTATTATAGCTCTATTTCAATCAGTTTTGGTATGCTTGTAAATTATTTAGGGCATCAAAATGATGCTCATCCAAGAATTATAACTCATTTAGTTGAGATATCCTAAATTCTTCATTAGTGATCAGATTTTATGACACTTGCAGCAAGGGAAGCTCGGCCTTAATAGGTAGGATGGATTTTGATCTGTAGACCAAGGAGAAAGAGGTTGCACCTATAGGTGTGCAGATGTTGGCTCTATAAGCTCATAGGGTGGGATTTAACTGCAGATTCCAATCACGGCCAGCTTCATTGACCATCTTCTTTAGGATTTTTAGAATGTTCTTGTTTGTAGCCTCAGCTTGACCATTTCCCTGGGGGTAGTAGGGGGTAGTGAACTGATGTTGGATGTTAAATCATTGGCATAGCTCTCTTACATCCTGATTCTTGAAGGGAATTTTGTTATTTGAGATTTAAGGGCTTGTAGAACACCATAGTGGCAAATAAGGTAATTCAGTATAAACTTGGAGATTTTCTTCCCCATTATATATGTCATATAGGAATGGCTTTGACCCACTTGTTTAATTATTGAATAGCCATGATGATGAAATTATGGCCATTAGATGAGGTGGGGGTAATATTTCCTATGAGTTCAAGCCCCACTACGAGAAAGGTCAAGGTGTGACCATTGGTTGTAAGCTAGAGCATGGATAAGGTCTCCATGTCATTGACACTAGACATATTTTTGTACATATTGATGAGATTCTCTTTCCATGGTTGGCCAGTAATACCCTGTCCTCAATAGTTTCTTGGATAAGGTTATTCAACTAGAATGAGAACCACAAATTCCTTCATGTACTTCTGTTAAGGCGGCCAAGGCTTCCTCTTGGTTGAGACATCTTAGTAATGTCCCCTTGATGCTTCTACAATATAAGGTATCACCTAAGATGACAAATCGGGATGCCATTTTAACAAAGGTCTTCTTGAGGTTGGAGATGATATTAGATGGGAGGGTACCTCTGCTAAGATAGGTGAATATATCATGATACCATGGAGAACCAGAACTAACGATTACATTCACATTGAAGGACATTGTGTGGCATGTCTAACAAAAACCCAATTATTGCCATGGCATCTATTTCTTGATTATTTATACGAGGTATCTGCTCAAAGGTTATATCAATGAAGAAGTCCTTCAAACTTTCTACCATCTTCTTATAAGGAGTAATTTTATCATCCTTGGTTTGGTATTCATCATTGACTTGGTTGACAATCAGTTGTGAGTCTCCATAGACTCTTAACTATTGTATTTTCCATTGGACCACTATCCTTAACCCCATTATTAGAGCGTCATACTTGGTAATATTATTGGTACATGGAAATGATAGCCGGTATGACTTGGGAATGCAATCACCTAGAGGGGTGATAAAGAGAATACCTGCTCCTGATCCATGTTGGGTATATGATCCATCAAAGTACATTTTCCATTGATCTACTACATTGAGGGGAAACATTGATTCATTGGGAAACTCAGATACCAAAGGGTTCTCTGCATAAATGGGTGCTTCAGCTAGTTGGTCTATAATTACTTGTCCTTTGATAGCCTTGCACTCTACATACTCTATGTCAAATTTAATCAAGATCATTACCCATTTGGCTATTCGCCCAATGAGAGTTGATTTTGATAAGAGATATTTCAATGGGTCGATCTTAGCAATGAGCTTGATTTGGTGTGAAAGCATTTAATGCCTAAATTTTTTTGAAGCAAAGACCACTGCCAAGCATGCCTTCTCAATGGATGAGTAATTCATTTCATACCCTACCAAGGTCCTGCTGATATAATAGATGGCTCTTTCCTTTCTCGTTTCATCGTGTTGGGCTAGAAGAGCACCTAGTGTTGTTGGTGTAGTTGAAATTTATAAGATCAATGGCTCATTTGGTATCGATTGCATGCGAACTGGAGTTGATAATAATTACTCCTTGATTTTTTGGAAGGATTTATTGCATTTCTCATCCCACTTATATGTTATTCCTTTATGGAGAAGATGTGAGAAAGGGTGGATCTTGTCTGACAATTGCGCTATGAATCTCCTAATGGATTGTAACCTCCCTTGTAGCCCTCTCATATGTTTCAATGTTTGTGGTGGCTCCATGTCTAAGATTTATTTCACCTTTTCTAGATCTATCTCTACCCATCTTTGTGAAACTATGTATCCAAGAAGCTTACATGATCTAACCCCAAAGACACACTTTTTCATATTCAATCGTACCTTATACTCTTCAATCCTACCAAAGATTGGCCCCAATACCTCTATGTGTTCTTTCCTTGTCTTTGATTTGGCCAAAATATCATCCACATAATCTTCAATTGTTTTATGGATCATATCATGAAAGATTAGGGTCATTTCCCTTTGATAGGTAGCTCTATCATTCTTTAGCCCAAATGACATCATGTTCCAACAATATGTTTCCCACAGATAATTGAATGCAATTTTATGGTGATTCTCCTTGGCGATCATAATTTGGTTATAGCCTAAAAATCCATCCATGAGTGATAACATTTCATGTCTTGTTGTTAGATCAACAATGATGTCAATGTTCGGAAGAGGGAAATCATCCTTTGGACATGCTTTCTTCAAGTCCCTAAAATCTGTGCATATTCTGATGCCCCTAGTGGGTTTGGAGACTGGTACCAAGTTGGAAACCCACTTAGGATAATCAATTGGTCAGATAAATCCAACTTCAAGAAGCTTTTGTAACTCTAGTTTAACCAATAATGCAATTTGAGGTTGCATCTTTCTCAATTTTTGTTTGACTAGTTTGGCTTCAGGATATATCGCTAAGTGATGCACCACTACTTCAGGATCAAGCCTTCCAACATATCTGTGTATGACCATGCAATTTTTTCTCTTTTTTCTTTTAGGAACACTGCTAATTTTTTTATGTTCTTCATCTAATAATGATTCGACATAAAAGGTTACCTTAGGTGCCTCTTCTATTCCTACATTTACTGGAGTAGCCTTCTCTACTAGTACTGTAATTTTTTTGAATGCATTGCACTAAGAGGGAGATTGAATCCCTCATCCTTAGGTTCCTCAGAGAGGTTTTCACCTTCGGATGTGTCCTTTCTTTTTATTATTTTGTGATCTGAAAGTTTCGTGATGTGGTTTTCACTTAAAGATTTGCATGTTATTCTCATGTCGTCAATTTTGCACTAAGGATTCAATCGTCTCCCCATAGTACGCCTGTGTGTCTAGATTTGTATCAAATTTGGCTTTATGGTCCCCACATGGTAAGTTGTTGTGGAGTCCCATGAATTCTAAGATTGCCTCATTATTTTTAATATATCTAGAATTGGTGGTCCTCGTTGGTCCCAGTCAATGAGCTGAGGGTATGCTAGGCTTAATTCAGTGTTTTGGACATTTGGGGTGAAAGATGTGGATATCATAATGAGAGAGTTATTCTCAAATAGGTTAGCCACATCAAGGGGAAAGTCATCTAGGTTAGTGTCACGTGATGTTGGTAACCAAGAGGAAGCCTCAACCTGTTTATCAAAAGTACCTTTACCAATAATGGTAACCTTGCTAGTAGTACATCCTATGCCAAGATTCTTTGGACGTCTCTTAAGAATGATGGGTTCTAGCAAACCATTGTCATTTTGTCCTAGCTTTTTATTCTTATTGTACCCCCATCCCATCATTAGTTGTAAACCTTTATTATCATTTTCCATGGGAAGAACGGGCATGGGTAGGTTGTCTTGATAGAGCAATTTAGATACATCTTCCTCATTAACATCCTCTTTGTTCAAGTCCCCCCACTTGGTGAAGGTGGTAGATGCAAGCTTTAATGTTTTAGTCACTTTGTTGATAGGTGTGGGTTTTCCATGAGATTTTGGGGAAAGAGGTAACTCACCCAACACAAAAGTTTCCTTCTTTAGATTATAATCTCCACAACCATTATCCTTGATAATTTCCTTGACATCGGGTATATTCTATACAATGGGTGTTTTGGATTCTGAGGTGGATACAAGGGAAGATGGTTCAACAAATGAGGAGGAGGATGTAGGCCTTTCATCATTCTTGGGTATTTTGGGTATCTTGTAGAACTTATCCTCAAGGTTCTTGCAATAGTAGAAAGGATCAGGATCTCCATGGATAGTCATTTCTTTGTCCTCAAAAGGAAACTTGACACGTTGGTGATAGGTGGATGCTACGGCTTACATGGCATGAATCCATGGTCGAACAAGCAATATGTTGTAGGGGAGATCAAGATTTAGCACTTGGCATGTGGTCTCAGCAATGATGGGTCCCACTCATATAGGTAGCTTGATGATTCCTTGTGACACTCATTCTTGATTGTCATATGCCCTTATGGTTGTACTTTGTCTTTTCAATAGCATCCTTTGAATATCCCAATTTCTTGACCAATTGAAGGGTGCAAATGTTTAGGCCAGCACCTCCATCTACTAAGACTATTTAAACTTTATTTTTATGAACAATGACCTCAAGATGTAAAGCGCAATTATGATATGGTTGTGTTGGGAGGTCATGTTCTGAGAAGGTGAGAATATGAGGGGTAGTGATATTCCCTATCATAGCTAAAACTGCTCTGTATCAATGTTCTCGAGTACTGAGGAAGATGACAAATATTTTTCTAATATATCCCTATGTGGGGGATAGCTTCAATAGTTCCAGAATAGAGATTTGTGTGGGGGTCTTCTTTAGCTGATCTAGGAGACTGTAGTTACTAGGGTTTGATGTTGGCAATGTAGGTTGTTCCCTAGGTTGAGATGAAGCTCCTTAGATTGTAACCTTGTTGTGTCGTGTGGTGACTCCACACTCTACACTAGGTCCTTTGATGGTGATGACTGTTACAAAATTGTCACAAGAGGTGACCACATTGGAATAGACATGTCCTACATTGGTGTAATTCTTCCCTTCTCCATTGTTGTTCCCTTTGGTGTGATTTGGCATTGGATTCTTGTATATCTTGAGGTCTTGGTTACCTATTAGTACATCAATTGTTATGTCTCCATTTTTTATGAGGTCTTGGATAACATTCTTCAGTTTCATACAGTTTGATTTTTTATGCCCTTTGATCTTGTGAAAGTCGCAAAGATCATTTTTGTTATACCAAGGTGGTTTATCTTGAGGTTCCTAGTAGTTCTCGAAATTGGGGAGCGTAATCAAGTTTGACTGTACCAATTTTTGCATCACATATTCAATAGGTTCCCCCAATGGTGTGTATTTGTGTTTTGGGTAGTTGTTTTTATTAGGGGGTCCTCTTTGTTGTGTGTTGGTGTTATTGATTTGGTTATTTTGTGGTGGTGGTGTGGTTTGTTGTATAGTTTTTTGTGCGTTGGTTGGTTGATTGGTGTTTTTTCTAGGAGCACTTATGACTACTTTAGCATCAACGATGCCATCATTTGTTGCGTTCTTGTTCTTAGCCCACACGCGGGGTTTGTCATTTGAATTGGTTGATGGGCGATTGTCTTTATACACTTGTGTGTTTCCCTATGAGATTAGGGATCTCTCGATGTTGAGGGACCTAAGGACAAGCTCATCATAAGTGGTGATACATTGCATCTTTAAGTGGAAGGATAGTTCTGGATCAACATTTTCTATAATAATCCCCACCTATTGTTCATCAGGAATGGGCCACTTGCTCTTACTATCTCTTTCCCTCCACCTTTGTAGGAAATTAGTAAAGGATTATCCTTTGTTCTAATTGAGAGTTTCCAACTCCTCTAAGCTTACATCCATGTCAAGATTAAAGGAAAAATGGTCTATGAATCTATTGATGATTTCTTGGAAGGTTCTGATCCCCGGGGACAACTATGAGAACCAATTAATGGAGAGGCCTGCCAAACTCCATGGAAAGAGACACATCAAGTAAGAATCATTGTAGGCAACCTCCATAAACATGACATGGAATTATTAGATGTGATCCACAATATTTCCCCTCCCTTTGTATTTATCAAACTTAGGGACCTCAAAACCAAAGGGAAAGGTACCATTGTGATGTTTCTATCAAATGGGTATGGTAACAAGTTTTATTGTGTATGTGGCTTCTTCGTTATTCCCATTTGAATTTCCTGGATCTGTCACATGAGCGCCTTGAGCTATGATGACATATCATCTTGCGTATTTGGTGGAGGAGCATATGTTGTGTATTGTGGGACAATGGATGAGTTGTAAGTGGTATTTTGATATGATGAAGTGTTGTATGGTGTATAGGGTGGAGTTGGATACTATGAAGGTGATGGTGGTGGAGGTGCATATGCTCCTAACGTATTTGGATTGACAATGTTCTGTTGGGGATTATAGTATAAACCTTGTTGTTGTTGTTATTCGTGTTGTTGTGCAAGTACTTGTTGGGCTAGCAATGCTTTTTATTGGGCTTGTTGTTGTTGTTGTGCTACCAAGGCTTGTTGTTGAGCCTATTGTTGTTGTTGTTGTTGATGTTGCACGATTAAGGCTTGTTGAGCTTGTTGTTGTTGCAAGGCTTGAGCTTTGGATTTTTTTTGTTGTAACACTTGTTGGTAAGCTTGTTGCACTTGTAACACTCTTTGTTGGGCTTGTTGTTGTTGTAATGCTTGAGGTTGAGCTTGTTGTGCTTGCAATGCTTTTTGATAAGCCTTTTGTGCTTGTTGCAAAGCTATATAGTGTGAGTTTGTTATGCTTGCAATATGGAGGTGTTTCGATGTTGGTACATCTGAGATGGGTTTTGGTTGATCGTGGGTTGTGTATTGATTTGAGATGATTGTGGGTTGTTTTGTGCTATCATTCCTTGTAAGATTTCCAATTGGGAGGGAGGAATGTAGGTTTGGGACCCCATTTTATTTTGCATGATTTTGGTGACCAATGGTAAAGATGATGATGGCACCATTTGGTATTGTGATGTCAATGGCACATTTTTGCCTAAGATCAATTGATTAGAAGGTTTCCCTTGACTAATGTGTTGAGGGTTCCCTTTTTGTGTTTGATGTGTGACCAAGGCATTACCTTGGTTGATGGGGTTTGTGATCAATGTGTTGTTTTGATTTGGATTGATGATGGATGGGGCTAATGTGTTTTGGGTAATCACTTGTTTCAATATGTCAATGGGATTGTTGGAGCCACTTGTTAAGGGTTGACCTTGCGCGAGGGTGTTATCTTGCCCTTGCTTTCCCACTTGAGGTACTTGGTTCACATTACCTTACATAACGTTGGGCACACTCTAGGTACTTGTGGTGATGGATGAAGATGGTTGCGCTCAAAATTTCAAGGTTGTCTTGGTGTTATGGAATGTAAGTGGTGTGTATGGGTGTAGAGGATGCTTACAATGATGGTGGAAGATGGAGGTGGGGCACCAAATGTTGGTGTCCAACTTGTTTTTTGGGGAAGATTCATGTTTTGAGTACCCAAAGTGTGTTTCCTTCCAAAGGGAGAGTGTGACCAAGATCGGTAGCAATCCTAGTTGTAATACTAGGAGTTAATGTTTGACTTTACTCACGGGATGGAGTTGGTTGATTCGTGCATTGGGTTAATCCTTGTGTCAATTTTTGTGCAAGAAATGTTGCAACCACATATTCTAAGGCTTGATGATCTTGTTTATACTCAAGGAGTTCTTCCTTAGTGATCTCAAGTGGGTTGTTTGTGACATCTTCTACCTCATACCTTAAAGGATTTTGTGGTTGTTGTGAGGGGGTAGAATGGCTCCTTGGATAAAATTCTTGGGGGTTTGGATCACTTGTGGTAGATGTTTTTTTGTTTTGTTCCATGATTCTCTTGTGTTGTGATCTTGTTATAACCATAAATTGTGGGTCACCTATGGGAGAGGTATGTTGAGGTTTATAATGTTGAAACTCTCTAGTTGACTCAAATTTTGGTAAAAGGGACCCTCTAAGTTGTTTTGGACCAATGGTGTGAGTTGATGATGAAAATGGTGAATGATATGGGGGATGAACTTTCTAAATTTTTGGACAACACTTTTAGACAAAAAGGTTTGATGTTTTGATGTCTTGGATGAAAGGTGTTAATGAACATGTAAATCTTTAAGGTAGACTTGTGACCTTTAAGATAAACTTGTCCATAAAATGTGATAACGAACACAACTAAGTGCATGAAAAAGGATCCATTTCACACACAACATAGCTAAGTTAGGGGATTGGTTTGATGATTTCCTAATTCTAAAGTTTTGGTGTGTCCAAAAGTTTCAAAAGTTTTTTGGTGATGCGAAAAGTGTGTGATGGATGAAATGGATGAAATGTTTTGACCCAAAATGTTAACCTAAAAGGGATCTTTGTTTTACAAGACCAAATTGGTGAGAAACATGCTATACCTCTAAAGTGATAAAACCTTAAGAACTCAATGATTTTGGTAATAGAACTCAATGATTTAGACAATAGAACTCAATGATTTAGACAATAGAACTTGGACTCAATGTTTTGCAATACTTTCCTTGTCTCAATTTTGCTTGTGTTTGAGGATTCAATGTTTGAACATACATCAATATGGGGTGTT
>VDFB02211210.1:0-20184 GCA_007258455.2 Sequoia sempervirens
AGCTAAATCATTGTAGAACAACTGGAAGCAACCTTGCATAAACTCTAGAGAATGTGTGCGATCATCACTAATAGAAAAATGATACTCCCTCAATACCTTCCTCTGGCCCTCTATACTATTAGCTGCATGAATGAATGCTATGTGCAAAAATACTCCGGAAACCTATGTGGAGTTGTAATATTGTGATTGCACCTCACACTGTGTCTATAGAGTGTAGTTCTCTACAAAATTGACCACTAAAACTATGCTACCAACTAGAAAGGTGTCCTTGTATATCATGAATTGCAAGTCCAACCATCGAGCTCTATGGGTATGTCTTGCATACTCATACACTATACTGTCACAAAATGTAGACATAAATTGATACACTGGAATCTTCTGAATAACCAAATCACACATTTTTGATTGATTACCATCTTTTGTAACGTATGTCATTGTTTTATACTTCCCAAACTATGCTAGTTGTTTTCCCACATCATGTGTGCTTTCCATATGTTGACATACTGGCATATGTTGCAAGCCACTACAACATTGACATGAACCATCCAAGCATACTTTCCTGTAGAATATTTGACCATCCTCTCTTTCACATAATTTTTTTGATAAGAACTCTCTTGAAGATGTTGGTGGGGCATGTATGCCACAATCTTGTAAAACATTGCTAGTATGCAAATCTAAAAATATAGAATGATAAACATCATAATGGTTAGAGAATTCAATATGTAATCTACAACAACAAGTAGTGCATGTTTGATTTATCTTGACATAAAAAGGTTTATGCATTTCAAAATATCTTTGAAAATTTTGATTTTGAGGATAATCCTTTTGAAATTTACAAAAAAATTGGGTTTGAGTCGTATCCAAAAATTATTTGGATGTGGCTCACGGTTTTGACTATCAATTCTTCTTCTTACCAATCCCTTTGATTTGGAGATGGCCTTGTTTTATTCTTCTAGTAGTCTTCAATTAGTGTTCTCAATGCTTCAACAACTAGTTTATCTTTTCATGGGAGTCTCCCCGAGAATGCCCATAATTTATTTGAATTGGTGCCCTCAATTCTTTAGCACCTTTGAACCACTCTTGATAAATTTTTTCTATTAATTCTCAATTGTTGACTCATCTTCCTAATGAGACGAGATTTTTGTGTTTTACTACTTACCAAAGTCGATGTAACGACATGTCGGGTGACATTACTATCCTTTGAGTGTGAGGTCTTACCCACACTCTCATAAGCATACATTAGATTCTTCACAATAGTATTTTCACTTGAAGCATTCAATGTTCTTGTTGTGCACTTTTTCACACATGCCCCACCAGAGGTTGGGACCCCCTCTTCACTTGCTTTTGTTTCTGCTTTGCTATAGGTTTCACCTTTTCCCCTTAAGGGATAAGTTCCTTTCGAATTTTGGTATTTCACTTCACTTGGAGAAATTAAGGCTTTATCTACACTTAGGGTGCTTTGGTTACTGCTCTTTGATCTTAGGTCATCATTAGAATCCCTTTCCTTCACCTAAGATTTTACCTACATGCGAAATTGGCTAAGCCTAAGAGAGGTTCGGGGATTCCACCTTAGCTCGGATTTTTTGAATGATAGGTCATCTCGGAAAATCCGAGGTGGCTCATAATTTCTGCAGCTCAATCCTTCGGACAATATGACCTACCTTGGATTCTCTGAGTCTATCCTCTGATTTCATTCCCAAGTCCTTAGATATCACTTCATCATACTTGAGGCAAGTAGGTGGCGCATTTAATGCGGTCTTGGCTAGGTATTTAAGGACTATTTGAGTGTCATTTTTATCATTTTGGACTCTCTAAGCTGGTGGCATTCAATGCGCTAATTCTTCCTCCTAGTCTGGTGATTGTGTTTGGTGATTGCAACCCTTCTAGTGGCTTTTGAATTCCATTTGAAGGTGTACTCGATCGCTCGGCTCTTGGTTTTAGCTCCTTAAAGGTAGGGTTTCTCCCCTCTTTGTTTTATAATTATGGTCTAGCTTAGCTGTGTGGCAATTTGATAGTGATTCTCGCAACCCATTTGGTTTTCTTTTATGATGAAACATATTAGTGAAAATGCATTTTTTATTGATTGTTTGAGCTTTGGGAAGAATCGAGATTGTCTGTTAGCTCCCTTTCAGGATCAAATGGTCGTTTCATGGGCATTAGGGTTGGTCTCATTGTAGTCATATGTGCGCTACTGTAAAATAGGGTTTCCTTTGTAATGCAATATTTAGATTTTGAAGGAGCATGTCCATTGAATCTGGAGTCAGGTGTAAATTCAGGAAAATGTGCAAGACAATGATGCGACGACCTATGAAAGTAGTAGGGCATAAACCCTAAAATGTTCTCCCATGCCCTAGCTAGGTTTGATTTCAAATTCAACAAAGGGAATAGGGTAATGAGTGGTGATTCTTTGATCTAAATGGTGGAATGGAGGGATAAGTGTTAACACTTGAGAAAATGTGTGGAGTCAACTTTTAAATCACAAAATGAAGAAAGGATCACTTGGGTTTTGAATAGGAGATAAAACTATAAAGAAAACCTCTAAATTGTGATCACCTCAAAAAATCCGAGGTACCTCAGAATTTCTGAAGGTTAATCCTTCAAAGATTTGGTGCCCCTTGGATTCCCCTAATCCATTCCCCACATTGACCTCTAAAAGTTGACTTGGCTCCTTTGTGTCTAAGTTTGAGCTGAAACTAAAGTGATTTAATTTTGATGGAGTAATTTAAAATATGTCCTTGTATCTAGAGATTCCTCCTCACCATGAATTTCTTGAAGGAATTCCCTTTGGAGAATTCACTCGACCTTGGATTCTCCGAATCCACACAGGTGAGAAAACTCCAAGAGCATCATGAAGAAAGGCAAAAAGCTCGACATGATAATGATGGAGTCATCATTGACAATCACGATTTGAACATGCACTAAGGTGCACCCATCGGGAATTCTGCCCTAGCTCAAAATTTCTAAGCCTTAATCAGCTCAAAGAGTCCATGTCACCTCATATTTTCTACAAATTTCTTTTGGACCTTCAAAAACCCTAAGACTTGAAAGATTGAATTGATCCTTGAATGAAGTGCCACCATTTGATCATGTAGAGTAAGTTCGCAACTTGAAATTTCCATGTGTGGTGTGACTTTTGGAGATTCCTTCCCACCTCGAATTCCTTGATCTTTGGTTCCTATGGAGAATCCACCTGACCTCGAAATCTTTGACCTTTATTTCTTGTGGAGAATTCACCCTAGGCCAGATTTTCCAAAATTCCTCCAACATCTTAAAATCATGCAATGCATTAACCTTTGAATAATTATCCTTGGATTTTGAGATGAGTGCAAAGCATTTGATGTTAATTAAGAACTTTTCATGTATCTGATTTTAATTATGAGTTTATCAATGACTAGCATCATGGTGATTATTGTGTTTTCTAACAGATGCAAGAAAATATGAGTCCTAGAAAGACTCCAAACGCTTCACACGTGCAAGAGGAAGTCAAGAGGAGAATAAACATGATGAAGTATGATTTCAAAGGGATATGGCTAGAGTCAAGAACCTCCTCTGCGTAGTCAAAGATAGCCGACACCAATATGGGTCATGTTGATTATGATGATTTCTAGCAAAGGATGTTTGGAAATGCCCCTACCCAATTGACACATCATTACACACACAGGCTCAGCTCAGGCAACAAGGTTTCTACCCACATTGTTGAGCCCAAAACTAGTGTTAGAGTATGCAAAACACTATGATGCTAACAAAAGGATAATAGTGGGCCCGCAAGGAAGATTCATGGCTAACTCAACTAAAGAATCCATTGTTGAAACCTTCAATATTGCTTCTCACCACAAACTCATCAAAGAGATCAACATCTAGGAAGTAGAGGAGTTTTATGCCAAGGATACTACCAGGGCTTTGGACATGATAAACAGTTCATGGGTAGCTAAGCCAAAACCACATTATTCCAAGCTCCCAAAGCAGTTACATAGGAGTGATTTCAAAATGGAATACCATGATCTTATCACAGTCTTAGGCAGAGTAATGGGATTGGAAGAGGCATTCACTTTCAGAACCTAGATGTTCTATCCAATTACTCAAATTATGGGAGGAGAGCACTATCATTGGGCAGGTATCTTGAGTGATAATCTAGATAAACAGCTAAGAAGTGTGCAAGATACAAATGTGTTCATGATAACATCTTATCTTGTCTACATGTTAGCAAGTAAAAACAAGTACATGGGTCTAACTTGCAAAGGGACTCCTAGCAAGGACAAAATATGGGATGTTTACCCTCAACTCTAGTACAAAACATCAAATTATAAGAGAGCAAATGATGCCTTCTTTATGTATATCCCTAGATTGCTACAAGTTGCTCTTCATATAAGAATCTTCGTAGAGGCAATAGAGCTAATCAGGAGGTATGGACAATGGTTCATACAATTTCAGACATTTTCTTACATTAAGATACAAGGATCTCCTATGGTACCAATTAGAACGCCCACCAACAAACTCATTTTGCTAGAGTTGACAAGGAAAATGGTTGCATTTGAGATAGTGCTACAAGATATGCATAGGAAGGGGCTCAAAGATGAATTCCCATTGAGGATTGGCACTCTAGAAGCCTACTCCTCTCTCCAAAGTGCCCATCATTTAGAGAAGGAGATGATGCAATATGAGTTATGTTCACACACTAACAAGGACAATTTTGATCCTTATAGAAAAGTATAGAAGCAAGTGAGTAGGGAGTATAGACACAAGGATCACATAGAAGATTATTGGGAAAATTGTAGAGATGAATTCAAAGTTATAAAGAGAAGGTACTCTAGGATGCCTTTGAAACTTATCAGACTCTACAAAGTTGACCAAGTGCTAGATCAGGTTGATGAAGATGAGGGAGATCTCATACAGTATCATGACTACAAGCCCTACATAAACCAACCCCTACCATCAATGAATTGGTTAGAAGAAGTAGTTGATCTTGATCAAATAACCGAACCTATGAAGAGATATTCTAGACTGTGGGTCAAATATAAGATTGCAGAGTTGTAGGCGGATGGTGCTCAATTCACCTATGACTTGATGGGAAACCTTGAATCCCATTCTGAGGATGACATCAAGGCTACTAAGGATGATGTTGCAGAGCCTCAACATGGGGATGATCAAGAGGAACAAAGGCCCCTCACTCTGAAAAGGAGAACAAGAAGTCAAGGGCAAGCAAAGATGATTGAGAGGAAGCCTGCATTAAAGGCGAGGAGAACTTCTAAAGAAGTTGTTGAGGAAGGAGAGGAGACTCCTCAACCTACCAAGAAGAGGAAGCTAGTGACTGAGGGGTAGAGAATAGCTAAGAGATCAAAGACTGTTGAGGCCTCAACTACCCCTCCCAAGGTTTTGGAAATTGAAATCTCTAGGGAGAAGCCACAAGTATACTGAGAAGGAATTCACCAAAACAGAGGGTATCTCTTGTAGGGGAATCAAGAGTTGAGGCTGAGAAGGTACATACTGAAGAGACACCTACTAATGAGCCCGTAAAGGAAATAGAAAGAGCAACTACAAGAGATAATTTTCCTTCTCTATCCCCAGTACAAAATATACAAAAGGATAAGGTCGTAAGAGAACACAAACAATCAGGTGGAGAAGAGGGCCTACTTGATAATCCTGATGAGGAAATATAGAGTGAGGAAGTATCAACACCCAGAGATGGGAAATTGAGTGATTTGGCTAAAGAATTGGGAGAGAAGAAGGGACTCAACAAGGAGACTACCTCACAGGTTACTATGGAAATGCCTTCTCAACCTCAAACAAGTGAGCATATTGATATGCCCCATTCAGAAGATGAACGTGAAGATAAAGATGGTGAGAAAAGGGAGCAACACAACAAAGGGAAAGATGAGGAAAATATAGAAGTTGTTGAAGAAAGTCCTCATCATAATCAACCAAAGTATGACACTCCTCAAAAGAATGTGGAGATAGAGTAGCCCGCTACCCTAGATTGGCTAGAAAAGAGGTTAAAATAGAAGGCAATTATTGTGGAAGATGAGACTTTGAGCTAGGAAAAACTTCTAGAAAAGTGGGGGCAACCTAAGGAAAGAAAGAGGGCCATAACAGTCTCCAAATTTGCAAGAGATGAGTTCAATAATAGAATTATCCATGTTGTTCCTACAAAGAACAAGAATAAGGATGAGGTAAGACCTACAAATTACAAGGTACATACCATCAATCTAGGTTCATCCATGAAGGAACAAGAGAAAGAAGACTTTCAGGAATCTTCCCAAGCAATTTTGAGAAGATTGGACAAAGAGATTGTAGAAAAGGAAGAATTGCAGAGACAATTGAGGGAGGTTCATAGGTATATCTAGCACCTGATCAAACCCTTGCAATCCAAAGCAGTGAGAGCTCTTCATTTCCAGAGGGATTGTTTTCCAAGGAGGTAGTCTCAGAAATAGAGAGATTGAAGTCTTTTGTCAAAGATACACAAGAGTGGCTGCAAAATGTTAGTGAAAGAGGAGATGAAAATTCAGAGGCAGTAGGTACTAGAATGCATGGAATGAAAAATGAATCTTCTCTAAAAACACTTGAAAAGAAGCAAAGCAGAGTGAGTGAGATAGATGATGTATTGACTGAAGAGATCCTCCATGCTCTTGAGACATTGAGGAAGGTGCATGTGCAGTATATGCAAAGGGAAAATGGCAATGCACAAGTGGACAAGCTAAAGAGGTTTTGAATTGCACAAGAATTTGTGCAAGCAAAGAAAGTGAGAGATGCTAATATGGGTGGAGTTGAACAAGTAAATTATATCATGAATAACTTCTACAACACAGTATATTTTCCACTATGAATTGTAATAACTACTTTATCTATTATTTTTGAACCTTCATAAGTGTCACTTTCCAAACTAATAACTTCTGATTTTCTTGTGACACATTGCACCAAAATTGTTGTCCAACAAAATTTCCTCTACAACTTCCCTAGTTTATTATCCTTTTTAGAAAGAGTACATAGGAATTTGACTATTCTTGCTCTTCAATCAACTTTTAATGCTTTCCACTCAATTATCACCATACCTTAGCTAACTCTGCTTTCCTCATTTCAATTGAATGAGATAAAAGAGGAGTTAGCCAAAGTGTAGTGAACAATGATTGGAAATGCATTAAACATTGTGCTTCAAGAGGAAGATTATTCAAATTACTTTTGTACTCTTTCTGAAAAGGATAATAATGTTAGGGAAGTTCTAGAAAAAAATTGATGGACAAGACAATTTTGGTGCAGTGTGTTGGAGGAAAATTACAAGATATTAGTTTGGCATAATTATATGTAGACAACATGATTGCAATGAAAACCTTTAGTCTTGTAGACAATAAGAATATAGTGAAGTTCATTCACCTTCACAATTTAAAGCAACTCTTACTTACACTAAAAGTTGCATTTTAATTTCCTCATATAATTTAAAAATAAATGCAAAATATAATTGTAGGTTGGAAAACACAATGTGGTTTGCCATTTATTTCATTATGTACATTCAAAGCTAAGTGGTGGAGAGCACGGGGAGGAGTTGCAAGTGGGGGATCCATTAAACTAACCATATTGAGCTAAGGGGTGACTAACCAATTGGGTTGTTATGTCGAGAAAGTTTTACAACACTATGTGGGTTGCAAGTTTCATAATACTTAGTGTTTTCCAATTTCATTGCATTCTTACTATCTAATTCATAAAAGGTTCTCAAGACAATAAAAAACATACCAAATTGAGGTGAGGGGTGACTAAGCAATTGGGTTGTTACTTGTAAAGGGTTTTAGAATAGTATGTGGGTTGCAGGTTTTATAACACCTAGTGTTTTCCAGCCTAGAATTTTACAAAATAGTATGAATGTAATCAAAACCTTTTTTGATTAACATAGTAACAACCCAATTGGTTTGCCACCTCTCAACTCAATTTGATTAGACACCCACTATTTTCCAACATGCAATTATATATATAGATAATATGAATGTAATGAAGAAGTTTTGTTTAGTACACTGTAAGAATGTAATGAAGATCATCTTCGAAATTTATGCAAACCACATTGAATGAGAGATAAAAGATAATGTATTGAGTGAAGAGATTCTCCCTGCTATTGAGAAGTTGAGGAAGGTGTGTGTGCAGTGTGAGCAATGGGAAAATGACAATGCAAAACTTGAGTAGTAGGTTGTAGAAAGTATGTAATGAAAAAGGAATATGCTCTAAAAACACTTGAAAAGAAGCATACCAAAGTGAATGAGATAGATAATGTATTGAATGAAGAGATTGTTCTTGCTCTTGACAACTTGACGAAGGAGCGTTGTGCAGTATGTGCAATGGGAAAATGCCAATGCAGAACTAGAGGCAACAAGTACTACAATGCATGGAATGAAAAATGAATCTTCTATGAAAACACTTGAAAAGAAGCAGAACATAGTGAGTGAGATGGATAATGTATTGAATGAAGAGATCCATCATGCTCTTGAGAAGTTGAGGAAGCTACATGTGCAATATATGCAATGGGAAAATGGAAATGCACAAATGGAAAAACTGAAGAGGTTTTGTATTGCACAAGAACTTGTGCAAACAAAGAAAATGAGAGATGATGCCATGTGTGGAGTTGAACAAGTGAATTCAAAGGTTCTTGAACATAAGAATTCCATGAAACACATAGAATTGGAAATGGATGAAAAAAAGGTAGAGACATGAAAGTCCTATGCGAATACCAGGGAGGTGTTAACAAGTAAGAGCAGTGGGGATGGGGAAAAATGCATGGATGGTCAACTTGCAAATACAAAAGCACTAGTTGGAATTGCTAAAACTGAAGCAAAACAACACAAGACTACAATTAACCACTTAGAAGTGGAATTAAGAGATAAGAAGAAGATTTTATCATCAAAAGAAAAGGAGATTAATTAATGCTGTTGAGAGATTAGAAAATGAACATTTGCAAGAATTTGAAGGCATTCAAAAGTTGAAGTTTGATATCATGCACCTCAAGGCTCAATTACTAAATGTTCAACTTACCAATAATGATCATGTAAGGCATATTGAAAGATCAAAAGCAAAACATGTTGTTGCACAACATAAAATCTAAATTACATGAATTTTTTAAATATTGAAGGTGCCTTTCATTACACTTCTGCTGTGTAAATAACAAGAGGTTTTAACTACATTAATATTGTCTTCCAAAATCACATTCCTTTCCATTCTCACCTAAATTGGATGGCACTCATGTAGGGAGAAGCTAATCTCCCAACAAAATACACCTATGCATAGACATCATAACATAACACCCCATCCCCCATGCCAATCTCTCGATAAAACACACCAACATAGAGACTTGACGAACAGACTTGACATCATGATTGTAATGAAAACCTTTAGTTTTGTAGACAATAAGAATGTAGTGAAGTTCATTCACCTTCATAATTTAAAAACGCTCTTACTTTCTAAAGTTGCATTATGATATTGCTATCAGGATTCAACCGTGTAGTAAACTCATTGACCCATGTTTCATGGGTAGTGGTTCAACAAAACCATCTCTCATGATATCGATGGTCCACTTAGCACTCATTGCATCTGGGTGATGCTCACGGAGGTGAAGCACGGTAAGTCCCGGGAGGTCACCCATCCCGAGCTGCTCCGGCTCAAGCGCGCTTAACTGGGGAGTTTTCTCCAAGCCAGCGAGTTGTTACCCATTTGCAACACCTCTGTGAGCATCACCTAGATGCAATGAGTGCTAAGTGGACCTGTATCATGAAGATGGGTGAACCTCATGGCATGGAACTGTTGACTTCAGCTGTAATCGATAACAATATCACTGACTCTGTTGTGGAAAAAATACCTCCTACTTAAAAGTTGCATTTCAATTTCCTCATATGATTTATAAATAAATGTAGAGAATATAATTGCAGGTTGGAAAACACAATGTAGTTTTCCATTTGTTTCATTTTGTACGCTCAAAGCTAAGTGGTGGAGAGCACAAGGAGGAGTTGCAGGTGGGGGTTTCATAAAACTAACCGGATTGAGCTGAGGGGTGACTAACCAATTCGATTGTTACGCCTAGAGTTTTTTACAACACTATGTGGGTTGCAGGTTTCATAATACCTAGTGCTTTCCAATTTCATTAGATTCTTACTATCTAATTCACAAAAGGTTCTCAAGACAATAAAAAGCATACCAAATTGAGATGAGGGGTGACTAGCAATTGGATTGTTACTTGTAAAGAGTTTTAGAATAGTATACAGGTTACAGGTTTTATAACACCTAGTGTTTTCCAACCTGAAATTTTATAGAACAATATGAATGTCTTGAAAAGCTTTTGTTATTTAGATAGTACGAATGTAATGAAAGGCACCTTCAAAATTTATAACAAGTCTTACGCAGAGTAAAAATTGAGTTTCAATTTCTTAATATGATCAAAATATACATGCATAGTATGATTGCAGGTTGGAAAGCATTGTGGGAGGTGAGTACATGATTTATGAAACCTCCAACTCACACAATGATGTAAAACCCTCTACACACCGAGGGAAAATAAAAACCCTTGTTTTCCTGTCAATGAAACCCATCTTCACAACAAATAGTCGTTCAATTCTTCACAACCCCTAGGCAGAATGACAAAATGACATATATTTTTGGTAGATATACATATCTACTAGCTACCTGCCTGCGCTTGTCACATGCATTTTGGTAGGGAGAATGACCACTTTGCTTTGGCCTCCAAACCCATACAACTCCCTTGTGAGCTCCCCTACAACCTTCAAAATGAGAATGTCAAAAATGGTGTTATGGGCTTTATGTGGTTTTAAAAATATATCATTTCATTGTAGAACCCACATTGCATTTTCCAACTTGGTTATATATTCTGCATGGTTTCTAGTTTCTCTAAACATTATTCAGTTATTTCACTCATATTTCCACAATGGGTTGTCAGTTATTTCATTCGACTTCCTTAATGTTGTGAGAACATTAAAATGGCAAAATTAAAAAACCCTCAACACAAAAACACATAAACAACTTTGCATTTCAAATGAAAACCCATTTTCACAATGAATAGCCATTCAATTCTTTATAGTTCCTAGGAAAATGGCAATTGACATATATTTTTGGCATATATACATATTTGCTAGCTAGTTGCCCACGCCTATCAAATGCATTTTGGTAGGGAGAGTAGCCGCTTTGCTTCGGCCTCTAAATGCCTGCAACTCACTTATGTGCTCTCCAACAACCTCCAAAATGTGAATGTTGAAAATGGCGATGTTTTGGGCTTTTTGTCCATTCCAAATTATGATTTTGAAAACCTGCCGACGCTGCCATGTTTTTCCAATGATGGGACAGGTGACGATACTCCAAACAACACACGCCTAAACGTTTGTCAGCTCAATCCGTCAAGTCTTTCCGTCGGTGCATTTTGTCGGTAGAGTGGCATGGGAGATGGGGTGTTATGTTATAATGTTTAGACATAGGTGTGTTTTGTTAGGAGATTAGCTTCTCTGGATTGATGGTCCAAATAGTGTTGTCAACTTCCTTGAGAGATGTTATTCAAATGTAACATAATTTTTTATTTTGTTTGTGACAATCATACATCTATATTATAATTTATAAAGGTTTGAGGTTCAGCCAAAATTTCGCCCATTATCTGATACAAACTTTCATAAAAATTGATCGTATTTTATGATTAAAAGGCTTAAATACGGTTATACGGTCATCAAATTTAACCCACTATCGAGAATATAATAATGAATCCTCTAGAAGACACATTTCTTTTCTAAGATAATACATGGTATGCACAGAGCAGTCACAAATTCTGGTAATATTCTGTTTTTTTGTTTGTGAATTGAAGGAACTCGTGATATCGAGCGAAGATGATTGAAGTGGTGTTGAACGATCGGCTGGGAAAGAAAGTGCGCGTAAAATGCAACGAAGATGACACGATTGGAGACCTGAAGAAGCTGGTGGCCGCTCAGACTGGTACCCGCCCTGACAAAATCCGCATTCAGAAATGGTACAACATTTACAAGGATCACATAACTCTCAAGGATTATGAAATCCATGATGGCATGGGCCTCGAGCTCTATTACAATTAACTAAACTAATCCTGTGACTCATGTTCCATGTTGTATTTGGACAATTACAAAGTAACAGTCTGGTTTGTATGCCCTATTTATTGGGTATGAAATGCTTTTATTAAAAGAACTGTTTTTATATGATTGCCGATATGAATTTTGTTGTTGGGTGTTGCAATATAATTTGTTTTGTGCCATAAGGGTTTGGAAATTTGCGAATAGGGTACCTGCTAGGGTTTCTATGGTTTTGTTTAAAGTTACTGATTTTGTAATTTGGGTTCATCTAAGCGTTTCAGGAAATGTTCAAAGAATTTTGTAAAGAATATTGGAATTGGGTTACATCAAATTCTACCAATTCATTGTTATCAGGCTTTTAATTTTCTTTTTTTGAACTGAAAGAATCTGTTACAAGATATAGGTATCGCTGCTGAGTAACCGTTCAACTACGTGAGAAGTCTCCTTTGGCTAAGCTGCCATGACTAGGGAGATTCATTCCGTCAAAGAACCTGGTCTTTAACGCATCTCTGGGGATGTGTACCATGGTGAATGGTGTGACACACCATCATCCACATCAATTTGGCTACAAACCCTTTTATGACTTGTTGGTATTTGAAATTAGAGCATTCGAGTATTGTAGGGTGTATGTGGTCCGTTTAAGGTCACGAGTTTTGTAATTTAGGTTCACAAAAGCATTTCTGAAGTTGTTGAATTTATTTGTTCAGGAGATTTCGGAAATTGCATCACTAATTACGGGGTTTAAGTTTATTTAATACCAGAATTTTGCTGATAGATGTTCTCATAACCAATATAGTTTTAATCTTTTTTTTTTCCTTGAATTCTTCATAAATGATTTCTATTTGTTAATCTTCTGCTTCGTTGTCATGAGTACGACTGATGGTTTCCATCCAATTCCCTCCCTAGGAACCTGTGCCAAACATCGTCCGTGGGTTATGCTGTACCAAGCAAATTGGATGTGGTAATTTGCCCAATTTCAACATCTTTTCTCCTCGGATAATGTTGTTAGGTCTGAATGTATGGAATGGTATTTTACTATGAGATTTTTAGAATGATGTGAACAAAATGTATATCTATGTAATTATTTTTTCATGAAAGCAGCAAATGCAGTATTAAAAACTTGTTTTGAAGTAAATAATAATATTTCTGATGTTCAAGTATGCGATTTCCTGAGTTTCCCTTTTATCTGTAAATGTTAATAAGTTGACAGTAAATTCATTTGGACAACATTTATATTTATATTACTTTCTTTTTTCTCAAATTGTCTTTGGGAATGATAAGTCTTTTGTGTTAATTCATAACACTCATTTCATCTGGTATTTGGAGAAGTTGAATCAGAATTACAAGAAAGCTATAAAAGCCTTCTAGTTCAGTTTTATTTCATTTTCCATCATTTTGTCACAGTTATTGTAGGTTCCATTTTGTAGATTCCCTTTCTACATTTTTTGATATACATCTGTGTTTTCCTATGGCTTTGATGCATTAATCCTGCCTTTAGTAGTATTATTTGTTGGGGTTCTTCCATGTTGTGGCCTGTTCGTTAAAGATCCAAGAACAATTGCCACATTCTCCTCCTATATGTTATATTGGATTATGGTATTCATGATTTTGAAACTTTTCTTTGAACTCATTAACATATCAGTTAAAGTACTCAGTTTGATTCAATCGCACCAGAGGATAAGGGGTTATGCTCATGTTAAGAGTTGTGAAAAAAGAGAAGCTCTAATGAAAAGTAGGTGTCTAAATCTAATGTTTGAACATCATTTTCCATTAATGCAGAAGACAAAAGCTACTCTAACGGCTGGACAATTGCCAATTTTGATTGGTATGAGGAAAGGGACAAGCATGGATGACTTGTAAAAACAACACTAAGTGTTTAAGTCCTACGGCCTTGACAAATTCATTGCCTAAGTTTGTTTACTGAGAACATATGGTAACATCGAGTTCGAAATATATTTCATCTATCTAAAGAACTGGATGAAGTCAAGTTGTGCATAAGTAGATTTGTCTAACAAGTGAAAGAAAATACTTCAGCCATGTTCCTACTGAGATTGTTGATTTTTAGTTAATGATTTTGTGTAAAGCCTTGAACTGAAAACATACAAAATAACAAACCCAGAAATACTACAGAAAAAATTCTATTTTATTTTTTTATCTTTCTTCAAAACAGTATATAAGCATATAGATATTCATCAAACTAAAACAGCTTATTAAACATGACTGCATGCAGAACAAGACACTACTGGTATTCCAAATGTCAGTTTGAATGCCAACCTGCCACTTAAGGGTTTACAACTTTACATCCTCAAGAAGCCTGATCTTTGCACCTGAAGGGTTTTGTCTCCAAGCCATGGCTGCTGAAACACAATGTTCAGCCCAGGAAAAGGAAATGATTTTCAATTTATCAATTTTAAGTGTATCCCTTTTTCTCTGCTCAGTACATTATATAACTCAAGCTCTCCTTTGCCAGTATACCTCAATTGAAGGCATGACATTTCTCAAATGTTGGCAGCAATTGGGCAAGTTATCTGACAAATCTAGATGTTCAAATTGAGCAGTTAACTGACAAATCAATCCCTCAAAATAAGGCAGTTCCAAACAGTTAAGTGGTCATATGTCCACCTTAATTCCAGTCCACTACAGTCCTAACTAACTGACCACATGCACTCCTTATTCCAGTCCTAACTAGCTGAAAGTAACTACAATTCCAACTACGCTACTCCTATGCTAGAAGACCAATCACTAAACAACTGTGGATTAAAAGAGAGCATTATTTAGTCACCTTATTCGATTATTCAGTCCTATCTAACCGCTGACAGAACATTCGTTTGCTACCTAACTGCTGACAGAACATTCTAAAACACTCACTGGTGATGCAGATTAAAAGGTGACATACAAACCCACTTTTCCTTGAATTGCTTGCCCACAAGCTATACAGAGTTGGACATCCCGATATCTCTGGTCTTTGCCAAGTACGTCTTTTGCAGGTAGATTCTTCTAACGGACTAGGATCCAAACCATTATATTAATATAAGATCAATTATCTGGGACTTGAAAGAAAGGAGCTCTACACCATTTTCCACAAATTGTGAACTTTACCATGCCAATCAAATATTGCAAGCTTGGTCCAATTGTTGCTGATGGTTGAGGCTTATAACTTCTGCTCCTTCCTCAACTATGACAAAAGGTGAGGTATGATGATGTCACATGGCAATGGCTCTATTGTTTGAAGGCTTGAAATCTTGATAGATTTTTGTTGGACACTGCTAGAAACCACTAGAATATCTTTTTCAAATATTGAATCTTTGCATTCAACATGCAATGCCGATTTCCGATTGTAATCATTGAAAAAAAAAAAAACCTTTCCTACTGTAAGAATTCATTGCTACTACCATGAAAAGTAGGAACTCCTTTTTGTTGTTTTTTTGTCAATTATTCTTGCATTTTTAGTACTAAGGCATCTCCAAGTAATTAATTAAAGAGACTGTAGCTTTGAAATCTTGTGCTTTACTGTGGTACTGGTCAAAGATTGTGTCTATCTCCTCTACAGTGATTGTCTTCTGTTTGGTTTCTTCATCTTGTGGCAGGAACATGGATTTGGCAGGCTTTGGAATGGGACTAACTTCTAGTCAGTTATGTGCAGTTAAGCTTCCCCCTCTTTGTGATGTTTTAGCTGGATCTAAATTTTGCATGCTACTTTGAAGTTGCAACTTTCGTTTCAGTAGCTCAATCATTCTATCTGGGTTCCTCAGGATTTCTGTTAATGTATCTCGAAAAGACCTGCCCTCTTCTCCTGTCAAAATTCTCAAAATTCCCTCCATGATTCACAAGCTGGCAGGATCACACTTTTGATACCACTATAAAGATCCAAATTTAAAACATACAAAATAACAAACTCAGAAATAATATTATTTAATTTTTCTATATTTTTTTTAAAACAGTACATAAGCATATAGATATTCATTAAACTAATACAGCTTACTAAACATGTCCACATGCAAAACTAGATATTACTGGTATTCCAGATGTCATTTTGAATGCCGACCTGCCACTTGAGGGTTTCTTTCCTCAAGAAGCTTGAACTCTGCACTTGAAGGGTTTTGTCTCCACACAGCTTCTGAGACATAACGTTTAGCCTAGGAGAAAGAAATGATTTTTGGTTTATCAAATTTCAAGTGTATCACATCTCCTCTGCCTAGCGCATTATATAACTCAAGCTCTCCTTTCCTAGTACACCTTCATCAAAGGCATGACATTGCTCAAATGTTGGCAGTAACTGGCAAATTAATGGACAAATCTGGCTCTTCAAACTGGGCAGTTAACTACCAAATCAACCCCTTAAATCAAGGCAGTTCCAAACAATTAACTAGCACATGTCCAACTTAATTTCTGCCCACGACACACCTAACTAAGTGACCATATGCTCTTCTTATTTCAGTCCTAACTAACTGAAAAATAATTACAACTCCAACTATGCCGCTTCTATGCTGACAGATCAATCACTAAACAACTGCGGATGAAAAAAGAGCATTATTCAGTCCTATCTAACTGCTGATAGAACGTTCATTTCCTACTTAACTGCTGACAGAACACTTCAGAAAACTCACAATGCTGTGGATTAAAAGGGCATATCACATTTGGGCATCTATCAACTGCATTTGCGTGGGGAAATGTTGCTTTACCCATTGTGTCAATATGGCCTAGTCAGTGGAGTCTGATTTTTCTTATTGTCATGGGTTTTCTGAATTGTCAATGAAAATAATAATGCAGAAAAAAGAGCAAGTAACCATATATATTCAGCCCAGAAACTGTTACTTTTTCATTACAATCTATTTTTTCCACTGAACTATATAACTTCTGCTTCCCTTTCTGAATCTTACTATTTTGGTATGGTTGCAATCCCAATGTGCATTATTCGGAAGGCGAATTCCAATATTGCCATACCTGGTTAGTTACACCTTAACATTTTTCAAAATATATATTGTTTTCGTCTCACTTTAATGAACATAGCCATTTTTGGAATGTTTTCCTAGATGTATAAAAGTTATAAGACTAATTTTGTTGTCCTCTAGTGCTTCTGTTTGTTCATGGCCTAGGAATATGAAGATATTAGTATGGTTGGACACATTTTCTCATCATATGAACATCTCAAGCTGTCTACAATTCTTATGCTCATTTTAGCAGCTGCCTAGGAAGGAAATGAAATATGGGAATTAATTGAAGTTCAAAAAGGGCATCTCTGATAAATGCCTAGGAAGGAAATGACTAACAATTCTTCTATTTCTGCCTCTAAGGTCTTATAAACTCATAAAAATGAAAAGGTATCTCGCTTTGTGAAAATTTTGAACAAAATCAGTGTCATACCTGGGATTTGCAAAATAAAAATTATAAAAGCAGAAGGGCCTTGTTAGTTTATAATTTAGTTATTCCAATTTTTATCCCATACATGGTGAAATTTGATGTCATTTAGCGCACTTTGTTTACTTGATCTGATTTCAGATTGTTAAGTATTTACGCTTCAGCATTTATGTAAAATGGTTATTGATTGTTTGATTTTGCATATGGTTGAAGATATGAAATTTAGTTGGTGGCTGATAAGCTTGCCTTGCCTTAACAAACATTTTTACCTTTTGAAAAATGGAATGTGATCAGTATGAGTAAATTCTATGCGGGATTGGACCATAACATGTGGATGTATTATGTTACCATGAGAATCAAGAAGAACCTATTTATCACGGCACATTGAATGTCATGTGAGAACCATTTGAGGGGCCCATTCTTTTTTCTCGAGTAAACTTTGTTAGTTTTGAAAGATAAAGGAATAGTTGTTAACCAAATTTTAAGGTTGTTCAAGGCCTTACTTAATGTTCCAGAATAATTTTTTGTCCTCAAAAGCTGGTTTGCATTTGCTTAATTTAATTGAAATTAGCATATTGGCTACAGTGCACAAAATACCACCTGCAAACCATTGGACAGTAGTAAGTTTATTATAGTATGCAAAATATTTAGTTCATTGATTTCTTGTTTATATGCCAGTCATTTTTCTATTGTCGATGTATTATTAAATTATTTGACAATGTACACTTTAACTCTGCCCTTTATTGAATTGCTTACTTCTTTCTTTAGTTGAATGAGAAGTTACAAGTGATCAGTTATAGATGGTGTTAATGATGGTCATATTGAATATCTGGAATGAAGACAAAGAGCTGACTCTGTACTCGTTTGCAGGTACTATAACATTTAGTTCCTCATTCTATGGTTTTGCAAGGATTCAAACCGAGCATTTGACATTTTTTTCGTAACATTGGAAATGATCAATCTATTTAGTTGATTCTTAGTGAAGCTTTCCTCTTTGTTCGCTGTTTCTAATGTTTTTTTGTCCTCACGGAGAGCTTAACGCAATGTTTACTGAACCAATGGAAAGCTTACACAGCAAGAGGGCTACTTTTATATGACAAAAGCTTAATACAGAAGCAATGAATCATTGTCTTTTTCAAAATATGAGACAAATGGAGTTTAGCTTACGCGGAAGTGGGTTTGCTATGCACCATGTGTTTGGCATTCTGTTAGCATTTGAATATATATATAGTTTGAGTATTTCCCTTGAGGGGAATCCTTCAGCTTAGATGCCACAAGCAAGGGGTCTTGCGTGAAATTCACCAAGGACTTGCACCTGGCCTCGACCATTGGGGTATGCCACACCCAGAAGTGGATGTGATAATTAACCTGATTTATCTACCAGAAACAACTTATTCAACTTGGAATCAATTGACCCAATACAATCAACTTAAATGTCACTTTCAGGATTTGAACTTGAGGCTCCACAATGAGAACCCAATGACCCGACCAATCGGGCTTAACCCCTTTGACTCTCGTGTTTGAAAATTTAACTTGATCTTATTGGTTATTGTGGATGGAACATGTCAGAATTAAGTCTAGATTAACTTCTTGAAATTGCTCTCTTCAATTGAAATATGTAGCTCAAACCTGTTGTCTACTGATAACATGTTTGTTGTTATGATAAACTATGTCTCAAATGTTTAACACCACATTATAACTTACGTCTAAGCCCCCTGATTCTATGATAAAACTGTTTTTTTAATAGTCCTTTGCACCGAAGGTTTTGCTGATGCCAGGCCAATTGTTTGTCGAGCCATTAGGTATTCTAGATTTCAGCTAATTTGATTAACTCAATTTTCAAGAATGTATCTATTTGTTTGCTTTGGAAATGAAAAACCATCTGTCAAAAATAAATCGAGATGACCTGAATGTAAAGTTGATTAATCCAGTTGTTTGGAAGATATTCTAGTTTTTTGACAAAGGCCGTGTATTATTTTTGGTATTAGAAGTATATACAGATTCAACCAAGTTTTGATTCTGAGATGTTCATGACCCCCAATATGGGAACACTACTTGACAGATTCATTTCTATATGAATGACGTCAGCTGTGAAGATGATTTTGTCCAATTGCGGACCCTGTTCAGCATATTGCCATATTGCCATCTTCTCACTAGAGGAACATCTATGCAAGCGTCATGGCCTTTGTCTTAGCCTCAAGAACAGCTCAGCAAGAATATGGAATCTAATTCAATTGAGCATTCAAAAAAGACTTGATATATATATATATAACATTGTGTTTAGTGAAAAATGGCTGCAGTAACTCTTGATTATGACAAAATTTATTGCAGTGTACCTCAACGTCTGACATGGCTTATGCTTAAGCTTCATCATCAGTTTGACCTTAACTTGCATAAGAGCAAAAATGAATGATACAACTTAAATTAACGCGTGACATTTAAATCAAGTTTGTAACATCCTATAATTTATCCCAACCTTAAGTGGAATTTCCTGTTCACCTTGGCAATGGTCCAATATGCTTAATATATTATTATTATTATTTTTTAATTGGATGAAGCTTAAAGAAATTACAATAGAATAAATCAGTCCAACAAAGGGACTGAGAAATAAAGAAAGAATTAGGAATCGTAATTCCAGTAACATCAAACAGCCCCAGCTAAACTTATACAAACATAACAGCCCAGCTGTAAGTTACAGCCAACATAATAGTGCCTCAAATAGCAACATCAGCAATACAAAAAATCAGACCGCTCTAATAAT
>VDFB02211211.1:0-19089 GCA_007258455.2 Sequoia sempervirens
TCCAGATACTGAGACTTGCCAAATTCGCCAATTTCAGGAACATACAATTTGTATTTTGTGAGAAATCCGAGATTTAAAGGATGCAAAAGACGTTTTTTGATGTCTTCTTCTGTGAAAATCGCCCAAGATTTCTTTGAATTGCTGATATTTGTGAACTTGAATCTGCAAAAAGATATGTTAGGAAAAATCGCCCCTGTGAATTGATGAAGATTCTGCCTCTGACTGGAAGAATTCGCCTTGGAATTGAAAACCACGAATTTACTCTTGAAATTTGCGCCTTTTTAATGAAAGAAATTCGAATTTCTCTGAAGAAAATACGAATTTGTATGAATTTGAGGATTCGCCTTTGAGATGATAAATACGCCTTTGAATCTTAATTCGCTTTTGAAACCTCTGAAGAATTGCGAATTGTTTTAAAATATTGAATATGCCTTTGAAGATTTGCGAATTGCCTTGAAGATGTGCGCCACTTAGCTCTTCTGAAGAAATATGATTTTGCTCTTGAATTTGCTTTGGACAATTAATAAAATTCGATTTTTCCTTTGAAGATGAATTTGCCTTTAGAAAAATACGAATTTCATTCAAGATTGATTTTGCTCTTGAGAAATACGAATTCTCTTTGAAAGCTTGTGAAGAACAATGAAGATGGCGTCACATATAAATAATAATAAATTCGCACCACTTAGCAATTGCAAGAATTCATAAACCCTAACCAGAATAGAAAGCCTCTGATTGGTTGCTCTTTAGTTCGACTGCCACTAGCTGAAGTTCAAATTTGAAAATAATAAAATAATTATTATCATGCAATGGCGCCAAAAATAGAAAATGCTATTTATAGACAAGCATATTCCAAACTTCAGTTGACAAACTGGTTGAAGCTCTGAGATTCATCTTTTGACGTTACTGATTCCGAAAAGTCATTCTTAAGCACACATAGGCCCATTTGCTCAAGATACTTCATTTTACTAACTCCCTAATTAATAGTCACAGCACTGCCAGCGACCGCCAACTTCGACATCGCTTCCTGGATGACCGTGATGCCGAATTTGATCTGAAGATAATCAACTAAAGCCCATCAACAAGCAAGAAATGTCTCACGGAGACATAACCGCAAAATCCATCATTGGCCCCTTGAAAAATTAGGCGCACTTGATTAAATTGCTTTACGGGTTCCAGACTTAGCCATTTTCCTAAACCGCCATCTGACACTTCAAACGGCTGCCGACGGCGAACGGTGAACCCTACTGATATGAAACGAAGCTCACGGCATGACTGGAGATATTCTGCATCTAATGACTGTATGCACGACAGCTAAAAGCTGTGTTAAGGGCCTTAAAAAGAAAAGCGCCCCTGGCTCAAGGTTGCACTTTTGTCATTTTGACGAAAATCAAACGTCATCAAAAACACCCTACTTTGACAGTTGATATCTGGAGCTGGGATGACCCGATTCAGGCATTATCTGTTTTAACGGACAACCAGGAGGGCCCTTAAGAGAAGTCACTGGAGGTGACGAGGCAAGAAAACTGCTTCTAAGACCTCAAAAACTCCAGTGCGTATTTTTTTTATGTTTACCGCTCCCAGACTTAGCCATTTTCTAGACGTTTTCGGACATCTTCACTTTGTAATATTACACCAAAGAGCTCGCACGCATGAGCAACTGCCAAATGCTGAAGGCTGACGGCTATGCTCGTTGGAAAGATAAATTGATTACGCTCAATAGTCGTGAAGACTTCGAACGCGAACGGGCTCATCTGACCAGCCTAAAGGCTAGGCGCCTTAAGACTATGAAAATGCACTGAAAACCATTTGCTGGTTCCGCCCGTAAAATTACGTGCTTAGTAGAATCTCCACCACGACCACCAGGAACGTCGGATCGACAAGCTGAATGATGCATCGCGGAGCTAGGCAAGAATACTACTGATGTCGTGAAGACTTTATCTACAAATTCTGGCATCTGGAGGGTCCTTTAAGCCAGCGCCCCTGGCTTGTACTTGCACTGGGCATAAACGGAGAAGCTCAAAAACATGAAAACTCCATTTTAAGCTGATCTTTGGACGACTGTTGCCTGAACTCCGAGAATCGGATGACTTTGCTTGATATCACGTCGGTTAAGCAGACTAGCTGGCAACCAATTGACTGCATTCGGTATTGAACTGACGAAGTTTTAATTCTCGCTTGAAATGGGTTTCAAGCTAGAGGGCGCGCCGCTACCGGAAGAGCAAAATTTCCATCTCCTAAAATTTAGGATTTTACCTTCGGCCGTGAATACCAACCGAGTCGGAGTCCTGAACGCTTCGGCCGATAACTCTCATGATACAAAATTTATCTCCGCTAAGAGATTGACTGGATGCTTGAGCACTTCAGACAAGATCTTGACCTCCAAAAAACTGGGCGCCCCTGAGCTGTACTTGCACTTTGAGGCTTTTCCTCTGAAAAATCTCCATGATTTGATCACTGAAAACTCTGTCTCGATCATTGAAATGACCATTTGCAATATGAAATGCCATCGTGAAATACTCCTCCATCGTGAAAATCTTCATTTTGAGTCTCTGCTTCAGGTTTGACCAATATAACTGACTTTGACTGACAAACTATTGACAAAAACTCCATGCTTGACATTGCCCAAAACTATGTTTTACATCAAATTAGCAAGGTTTAGACTTTAAAATGCAAAATGCCTTAATGAAGCAAAAAAAATTTGGTTTGGGTACAACATCATGTGTGAAGAAGGATATTCATCTTGCCTTTGAAAATTTTTCATCACCTAGCACCTTCAACGCCTAGAACATTTAAATTCCTCCTCTTTGTGCCTTGGGCGCATATTACCCTTGCTAGAAGACTTCACTTCCAACGCCTAGGCAACATTAATTTTTAATTCCACCCCCACACTCCTTATTCACCCTTTAACTTACCTCAACTTGGGCGCATTTCACACTTCAAACACTCTTGACTTTTTGACTTTGTATGGGCGCATTTGAGAGAAAGAGAAGAATGAAACTTCAACGTGACTCTTGAGCTTCCTCGTTTTGTCTTCACATGCCCTCTTTTGGGCGCATTTGAGCCTAGGAGGAGGATGAGCGCATATAAGAGGGTGAGGAGGATTTCAAATTTCCACGCCTTAGCATGTGGCTCTTCACCTTCTCTATTTTTGTCTTTACATGGCCCCATTTGGGCGCATTTAGGCCTAGGAGGAGGATGAGTTTCATACTTAGACTTTTTTTAGCATTTTGCTTCCACCAACTTGGGCGCATATTGGCATACATGAAGGATGACTCTTGGACTTCCCTGCTTTTGTCTTCACATGCCCTCTTTTGGGCGCATTTTGCCATGCAAGAAGGATGAAGTTTCCCACGCCTAGCCTTTTGACTTGCCCTTTTTCAAACATGGGTGCATTTCTCATATAGAGGAGGATGGAACTTGTAACGCCACCAACAAGTGACCCTTCAACTTCTCTTTTTTGTCCTTACATGCCCTCTTTTGGGCGCATTTGGATATGTGTGAAGGATGAAAACTTTGACTTTCCTTTGACTCCTTGCATTTTGGGCGCATTTAGGCATATGTGCAGGATGGGCGCATTTAGGGGGGGGTGGAGGACGAAATTCCACACTTAGAAAAATTTTTAACATTCAAACTCTCAAGGTGGGTGCATTTTCATATGGCTGAAGGATGAACTTCTTTGACTTTCCTTGACTTTCCAAGCATGGGCGCATTTGAGCCTAGGATGTGGACGAGTTTCATACTTTGAATTTTTATGCTTCCTCATCAACTTGGGCACATTTTCAGGTAGCTGCAGGATGAAGTCCAAAACTTAGCCATTTTTCCTTCTTCGCCAGCTTATCCATGCCTTACTATTTATAGTAAGTCCCTCAATTCCTGCATCTCCGAAGCTCAGATTGATTTGAAATTTTGAACACTGGATCCTCATGACTCCATTACCCTGCTGACACTGCCATTTCGGGTTGACTTGCTAAAAATAGCATATTTCTGGAGGTGGTTTGCTATTTATAGTAACCTCTCGTTTCTGGTACCTCCACAACTCTGTTTGCTCTGAAATTCGAATGAGGCGCTCCTCACTACGTGACCTGCCTGCTGACATTGGCGCATGCAACTGATTTGCTATTTTTAGCCTGTTTCCAAAATGACTTACTAGAAATAGTAAGTGCTCCGTTTGTCTTCAAATTTTATCAGCAGATAGCTTGAAGGATGCTGATCGCGGTGGTTTACACCGGTTTTCGAAAATTCTGACTTTTTACCCCTCTTTTCAAGTCCCAAAGCTGGAAACCCTAATTTGTTCTGCATGCATATCAAATGGTCTCTGTTTATTCTCGTTTTTGTTGCATTGTGATCAGCTCGTGATTCTAAAGTGCTGGGAGGCGGCTGCCGGGATGTATCTGCTAAAAATAGCAAGTTGCTTAATGAGTGACCATCTCCATTTGCATGTCATGTCACTGCGAAGCTCTCGAAAAACCCACAAGGAATATGCAGGCATGCAAAGAGAACCCTGACATGCAAACCCTAAAAATAGCCTCGGAAGATTGAATTCTGAAAGTTGTCGTCTCGCTTTGCATGTTACACTGTCGCGAAGGTCTCTGAAAACCCATAAGGAATCTCTAGACATGCGTTGAAAAACTCTGCATCCAAGCCCTGAAATTTGCCCTGGAAGCTGAACTGCTAAAAATAGAAAAGTTGTCCGTTTCGGCTCAAATTTTGCACACGCGCAGCTTGATGTGTTTTGAATGCAGTGTGGCTGTCGGATTCACAAAAATGCTGAAGGATTGCCCGTAATTGCACACTTACTAAAAATAGTAAGTACTCAGAATCTGATGAAATTTCAGTGGAAGCCTGCTGGAAGCATACTGAACTCAATGTTAGTCCCAAATTTCAATTTATTCACTTCATTCAACCTCGGACTGACTAAAAGGATGAAACCCTAATTTTCAGACTTGGCCAAATCTCACGTTTAAGCTCAATGGCGGGAACGTCCCTAGAAAGGCAGACCATAGAAAAGAGACAGACAGTGAGAGAAAAACAAAAACAAAAGCCAAAAAGACCAGAATGGAGCAAAAATTAGGGGTCCCCATTTTGAATGGGGCGATGTGTGAAAAGGTCACAACACCGTGTAATGTCCCCAATTTCTGTCTAGACAATATCTAATTAATTTAATTAATTAAATGTTATTTTGTCCTGAATTAATAATTGGGGCATTAATAGTTAATTAATTATTTATTTATTAAAGTGTGATTCAATTGAAAATAATAAACATTATTGTCACTTTATTAAATAAAAAAGAATCTTCTAGAAGTTTGAGGCTAAGCCTTTAAAAAGGGATGAGAACAGATCATTTGGAAATCTAGTGGAAAATTATCTTTTGAAAGAATTTGTGAATTTCAGGAGAGCTTGGCTTTTTGGGAACTAGAGGACAAAAACCCTCAAGTTCTTGTTCAGAGGTTTGGACGAAAATCCAGATCCTCTTATAGGCAGATTCAATTCAGGATTCGCATTTGGGCTTCAAGGATCGAATGCACAGTTTTGGAAATTTGTGAAGTCTCCTTTGGAGACAAATTTCAAGGATAGTTTTGGAATTGCATTCAGAGGGATATTACAGGCTAAGTCACCAGGTTTGAATTTGAATTCGAGTTCGACAACATTGAAATTCGAATGAAATTCGACAAGGAAAAAATTCAAAAAGTATAAAATACGGATAAAATTCGCCTTATGTAATTTAAAAATAAAATAAAATAAAACATTAATATATATATTTACTTTAGGTTTTATTAATTATTAATATTAGTTTAATTCAAATAAAAACTAAAATAATAAAATATTTAATATTTCACATTTTAAAAATAATACAACATTAAAAGATTTAATTTAAATCTAAAGACCATGTGAATAAAATAATAAAATATTAAAACCTAAAATAAATCTAATATTAATAAAATAATAAATAAAACATAAAATAAATAAAACGATATAGTATTTAGTTAGTGCAAATTCAAAACAAAACAATATTAAATTATATGGAATATGGAGCGACGCCTCCCATTCGTGCTTGCAGGGACGGAGGCTTGCTGGAGCTTGGGACACATTCTTTGCTTGCAAAGTGAAAGCCGACCACAATCTTTGCTTGGAGATTGAAACCCGTGACGCTTAAAAACCAAAAAGAGATTTGCACAGTGTCGACCTTGAAGACCCGACCACGATTTTTGTTTGCAGAGTGTCGACCTTGAAGACCCGAAACTTCAAAGAGATTTCGCCGCCGACAGAGACTTGCGTGCCTTAAAAATCAGAAAAAGATTTTGCCGCCGACAGAGACACGTTATTTGGCGGAAGAGAGGCATTATTTATTAAAAAAAATCCGTCCAAAACCCTAAAAAAAATGCTTTTTCAAAACTTTTTTTAATAAATTTTATACTGTACGAATTTAATCGATTTTAATCGAATTTCATGTTTTTTTAAGAAATTTGACGAATTTCGAATTTCATGCTTAAAATTCGCCGAATATGGTGACTTAGATTACAGGTGATATTGATTTAGTTGCAATCATTTAGTTTATGCTTACACGATCTACTACATCAACCGTACCATTTGGTGTAGACTTGGTTAATTCTCCAAGGAATAAAGATTTATTCATAACCCTTATTTCTTGGTAGGAGGTTGTGGAATTTTAAAATATTTCAATGTAAAGTTATCGCAGCCTTTGGGAATAGCTGCGGTAGGCTTTAATTTGGGAATTGCAGCCTTTTCCTAGCCGCCACTTTCATATGAGCCGTACCACATATATCATTAAGGAAGGCAATGATTATTTTATTGGGGGCTTTTGAGCTTAATATTTCTCATCGACACCTCTCTTTTGGGAGTCAACGTAGCTGCTGTTTTAATATATTTTACCTATTGTACTTTGCATATGGCTGTCGTACCTTCTTTGGAGGGTGCCATACATGATGGGGAGGCATAAGGAGATATTATAATAATAAAAAGATATATCAGTAGGACTAGAAATTATAGAGGTAAAGGTTTGACAAGTCAACAACAGACTTGTAGGCAGCTCAAGTAGGTCAAGCACATCAAGCATATCAAGCGCTTCAAGCACGTCAAGTAGCTCACGCAGATCAACCCTTTGGAATATAAAATATTGATCATTCATTAATGTTATTATTGCTGTATGTAATTTTCTGAATATGATATTTGTTATCAACAATACACATAAATGTTGAAAGAATTATGATGCAATAATTTTCTATAAATGAAGTTGTCAACAATATGTAAGTTTGGGAAAATTATTTACAATATCCTTTGACGACAAGTTGAAACAAAGTCAAAACAACTTATGAACAAACAGTTTGATAAAATGTCTACATTGTCAAATTGGGTGAAATTGTAAAATTTTCGATCCAATTGGTTCGAGACATTACAATGGTATCAAAACTGTGCATCCTGCCAGCCCGAGGGGTTAATAGTGTGAAAGATGAAGACAAATCAATAACTCATGACAGAATTTATGCAGGTCTTTCCAGAATATCAGAAGAATCTAACATTGTTAGAACATCCTTAAATATTAAAACCTCTTTTTGCAGAGGAAAGGAAAGTAGACACTAAGGTAAATAATTTTACCAGTACAGAGAAAAAAGAAAAGAAAGAAGAATTTATTCCTCATGATTTCCAGCCTACAGGTGAATCTAGGAAGAGAAAAAATCAGTTGAGAGAACAACATGGTTTCACATGTCAAGGTGTTTGGACACCTAGTCATACATGTGGAGGCCCTAAAGAAGATGAAGTCATGCTCACAAGTTCACTTTAGTAGGATGATGATATGGACAAAGTAGAATCACTCCCTGCATCCACAAGTGAGGGGTACATGAGTCTTCATGACAACAATAAGGTTGAAGGGTATGCTGTTATAGAGTTTGCCAAACCAGCAGTGACTGATTAGCCACATGAAGGCATGAATTCTTCACATAAGCATGAGGTAATGGTTATGGATCCAAGTTCACAAACAATCTGATTCTGTGCATCATAGCATAGAAGATGGAAAGAGGACTCAAAGCATGTGTGATGAATGGCTAAGGAGGGAAAAGGAAGCTAAGTTGATAGCTACTCAAGCAAAACAACACTTACAAAAAATTTAAGGAAAAGGTTGTTCACATGGACCATGAAAAGCAAGTAGGCAACAAGGTTCAAAACCTCTAAGGAAAGAAATTGTGATGAGAGAGTGTGACGAAAAATCTGAATTGTATGATGTTGAAGAAGATCTTTTGGTTAATTCCAACTCTTCTAATCTTCAATATAATAGAATCGATGCAAACATCTTTAAGACATCAATAGAAGGAGGTAAGCTTTTGGACCATTCTTACGATAACTCTGAATATGAAAAGAATGTTTCAAATCAAGAGGATTGTGTGGTGGATTTCTGGAATGGTCCTGCTACGAAGTATGCTTTTGAGAAGAGTGCCTTAGTAGATATTAATATTGGTTGTTAGCTTGTTGAAAATTTTAGACCAGCAACTTATGATAAGCAGTTTGGCAATATTTTTGGTAACTACTTGAAATATACCGAGCCAAATTTTTTCGATTTTCACAATTGCAAGTTACAATGACAAGCACCCATTAAGGTTAGCTCATAAACCACAACGATGCTGAAAGCAACTCTAACCAGAATGTACACTAGGATCCCGATGTGGGCAAGGTGTGAGCATTGGTCAGAGGATCTTAAAGGAAATGCTGAAACACGAACTCTAACCAAGAAATGCGTCGGCAAGCGACGGGCATATGGTCAGAGGATCCCTATCTATTGCAATACTGAAAATTAACTCAACACCAAGCATGTGCTACTCAATCCATGATGGATAAGAGGCGACCATATGGCAGAGACTTATGAAAGTACAATGCAAATTAAGTAAATAGGCGGCAAGCCAGCCTCTTCCACTTATTCAGTGGGCAGTTACAAACATTGAAATTGCAAGAATAATAAGATGCTGACAGTACTACTGTTCAACTTACAATATGTTGAAGAATTGCCTGCAATATCAAATAATTAGAACTCTTTAATCATAGCAAGGATAAATGTATCTTCCTCAATGTTCTCCAAAGCTTTCTAACACCCACTCAGCTCAAAAACCACCCTAAATGCAAGCTGATATGCCTGTAACAAGGTCTGAAACTGATAACCAGCAACACAAAGTTTAATTGAAATGATCACAGCTCCCTCAATTCTCAACCAAATGACCCCAAACGAAATGCAATAGCTTTCTATGACCAAGGCGCCCAAGTAAGAACCAAAAAGCCAACCCAAACTGCAATATTTAATTTTATTTCAATTCCCAATGCAAGTACAAAATGTACGGCTCCTTGAGAAGGGCGATTTCCTTCTATAAAAATCAGCACTTGTTTAAAAATTATGAAACTTAACAGAAATTGGCGCCCTACCTAGACAAGTTGGAATATGAAGTACCCAGAATGAAATCTTTTTGTATTTTTGAAATATGAGTGAAAATGACAATCAGCTATGAACTCAGCAACTTTTGAAAATGACATGAAAATGCAAATAACTGAACTACAAATGCACTAACTCACAACAAAGCAAACCTCACTACAAAATGCACTCAAACAAGTAAATCTCTCCACTAGGTGCTGTCTCACAAGCACGAAGTTGAGCCTAGCTAGGAGGCATTCATTCCTCGAAGCAATCCTCTCACCATTTCGGCAGCATAACTTTACTCAAGAAGTTGGATGATGAAAATGAAGACCAAGACCTCCTTTTAAAGACTTGAGATGACTTTCCAGAAGCTTCTAGAAACCCAGCATTTCAAATTTTGAGTAACTCCTTTTCCCTCCAAAGATGGCGTCCCCTTTTGTCTTAAGCAATTTTGACTTTTAATTTAAAATATTCTCCTCAAGATGGGCGTCCTTTTCCAAACATTGATTTTTTGAGCTTTAGAAAAATATTAAATATCCTCATGAGGCGCCACCCCTCAAAGACCACTTTTAAAAACAACTTAAGTTCAATCACTAGGCTAAGGGGGGGGGTCAACAGCAAAATATAACATTAAACTTGACTTTATTAAAAATAATTCAACTTATCTCTCCAAACGAGCCCCCAAATCCAAAGTTGAGCAATCCAACTGAACATACTGAAGTAGAAGGTCAATCGAGCCGAAACCAACAGGACCACTGCCAGAAATAGAATTTACTAAAAATAGTAAATTCGTGAAAGTGCTCAGAATGCCAAAAAGAACACATCACCGAAAAGCTCACGAAAAACCCAGAAGGAATCCGCAGTTCAATCACCAATCCGTGAGCACAAGAAACCACCAACCAAGAAACCCTAATTTCACCACCGAGAAGCCTACGGGTCTCCAGAATAGGCCAACGGTCAATCAGAAGAAGTCATGCTCGAGAAGGGGACATTACAGTCTGCCCTCCCCATGATTGCTTGTCCTCAAGCAATCGTAAACTCAAATGCTGCAAAATCTCCTCATTTTCCCAAGTTGCATCCTCCATGGGCAAATTCTTCCACTTCACCAAATACTCTCTGATTGTTCTTTTCCTCAAGGAACGCTCTCTGGAATCAAGGATCTCCTCAGGAATCAAAACTAACTGTCCTTCTTCATCCAAAGGTGGCAATTGTGTTGAAGCAATCACATTGTGTCCAAGTGCCTTCTTGAGGCGAGACACATGGAAGACATTATGCACTTTGCTACTCGAAGGTAGCTCCAACTCATAAGCTACAGCTCCCACCTTTGATAACCTTGAACGGTCCATAGAAGCGAGGCTTGAGCTTCTCAACTCCACTCTTCTTGAGAGTAGACTGTCTGTAAGGCTGTAGTCGAAGATAAACCATATCTCCAACCTCAAAAGTGCGCTCAACACGCCGCTGATCAGCGTACAACTTTTGTTGATTCTGTGCAATCTGCAGATTGTTCTTCAAGGATTTCAATATATCTTGACTTTGCTGTAACATATCCTTGGCTTGAGGGGCTTTGCTATCACCAAACACCAAGTCAGCAAATCTAGGGGCCTCATAACCATAAAGAGCCATGAAAGGTGACATCTTTATTGACATGTGAAAGGAAGAATTGTAGCAATACTCGCCTAAATGAAGCCACTTCACCCATGCTTTTTGCTGTTCTGAAACATAATTCCTCAAATAACCTTCCAACCACTTGTTTACTATCTCTGTTTGCCCATCAGTTTGAGGGTGATAACTAGTGCTTGGAGTAAGCACTGTACCACTCATTCTGAAGACCTCTTGCCAAAAGGTGCTTAGGAACTTGCTGTCCCTATCACTCACAATGTTTCTTGGCAACCCATGCAATCTAAACACCTCGTGAAAAAACAGATCTGCAACTTGAGCTGCTGAAAATGAGCTGGTAATGGCAAAGAAATGAGCAAATTTTGTCAATTTATCTACTACAACATAGATACAATCTCTTCCTTGAACTTTGGGTAACCCAGTGATGAAGTCCATTGAGATGCTTTCCCATTTTTGATTGGGAATGGGAAGAGGTTGCAGCAGACCAGCTGGTAGTGTATGCTCATTTTTATTCATCTGACAAGTAGGACACTCTTGAATGTACCGTTGTACTTCTCCTTTCAACCCTTTCCAAGAAAATCTTTCTCAGATCTGCCTATATGTCTTGAAGAATCCCTGATGACTAGGAAGTGGTATGTCATGAAATGTCAACAAAATCTTCTTTTTGAGCTTAGAATCAGCCACCAAAAAGATTCTCCCCTTGTAGTGTATCATCCCTTCAACCACCTTGTACCTTTCGTCATGAAAAATACCCTCCATAATGCTGGTTGCAAATTGATTTTTGGCATAATCAGCAAGCAACATGTTCTTCCAATCAGCAGTAAGCTCACATAATGAGCTCAAATGAGGTCTTTTGGATAACGCATCAGCCACTATGTTGTTTTTGCCTTTGACATACTCAATGTCAAAATCGTAAGCTTGAAGCTTACTCACCCACTTCTGTTGCCTCTCATTCAAATCTTTCTGATGCATGAAATGTTTGAGACTATTGTGATCAGTCTTGACCACAAACTTACTCCCCACCAAGTACTGTCTGAACTTGGCTAATGCATGCATGATTGCAAGCATTTCCTTGTCATAGATAGAGTAGGTCTTCTCAACTCCTCTTAATTTTCTGCTTTCAAACACGATGGGATGTTTATCTTGCATTAAAACAGCCCCAACACTTTCACCGGATGCATCACACTGCAGCTCGAAAGGCTTGGTAAAATCTGGAATTGCAAGAACAGGACAAGAACTCATTATCTTCTTGAACTTATCAAAAGTACTCTGTGCCTTTTCTGACCAGCAAAAAGCTCCCTTTTTCGTAAGGTCAGTAAGAGGAGCAGCATTCTGAGAGTAACCCTTCACAAACCTTCTGTAGAATCCACAAAGGCCCAAGAACCCTTTCAAGTGAGTCAAGTTCTCAGGAGGTGGCCAATCAACAATAGCCTTGATCTTTTCTGGATCAACCTTCACACCTTCAGCACTGATTGGCCAAGGTAAAGCAGCTCCTTCATTCCAAATTCACATTTGGATTCTTTGGCAAACAAGCTCTCTGATTCCAGGATGTTAAGCACTTCCTCGAAGTGCTTGAGATGTTCTTCCCAAGTCTTGCTGAAAATCAAGATGTCATCAAAAAATATCAGCACAAACTTTCTCAATTGCTTCTGAAAGACTCTGTTCATGCAAGATTGGAAGGTAGCAGGAGCATTAGTCAACCCAAATGGCATGAGTAAGAACTCAAAGTGACCATAATGACATCTGAAGGCTGTCTTCTCCACATCAGATCCTCTCATTCGAATTTGATAGTAGCCCGACCTCAAGTCTATCTTCGAAAAGAACTTAGCTCCATGTAGCTCATCAATGAGCTCATCTATCCTTGGAATTGGATACCGATTTTTGATGGTGCTTTGATTCAAAGCACGATAATCAACACACATACGAACGGTACCATCCTTCTTCTTCACTAGAACAACTGCTGAAGCAAAGGGACTCTTACTTGGACGAATGAAGCCCATCTCCAAGAGCTCCCTAATGTTCTTTTCAATCTCATCCTTTTTCTTTTTGGGGTACCGATATGGAGTTGTGATAACTGGCTTAGCTCCTTCTTTGAGCTCTATGACATGTTCTGAACCTCGATCAGGAGGTGGTCCAGGAGGTAAATCAGCAAACACTTTACTCTTCTTGGTGAGTAAAGACTGAATATCTGGAGGATAATCTCTCTTTGTCTCAACCGGACTTGCTGGAAGAATCATGCACTCAGCAGCCCACTCCACTTGGTCATGACGTATCAGCCTAGCCATTCTCTTGAATGACACAATCCGAGGGCCACCATTTGACATTCCCCTCAACACCACTTTCTTTCCATCGGATTGAAATTTGAGTTCCATGGTTTGCAGATTTAAAGAGATCTCTCCAAGAGATCGCAGCCACTGAATGCCAAGGACAACATCCATATCTCCAATATTAACCACATAGAAGTCATCCTTGACTTCATAATTGCCCAATTGCATTGACATGTTGGGAATCTTCTTGGTGCATGAGATGTGAAACCCATTAGCAACCATAACTCTAAAGCCTTCAAAATCTTCAGTTTGCAGCCCTTTCTTTGCCACCACAGCTTCGTCTATGAGGTTATGTGTTGCCCCAGTGTCAATTAGAGCAACTATACGCTGCCCTTTGATCATCCCTCGAACTTTGAAGGACTCATTCTTTTGAAAGCTCGAAAGTTGAGCCAATGTACCACCACTTTCCCTTTCACTTTCGGACTCTTCTGGAGCTCTTTCTTCTTCGCTGTCCTCAAAATCAGTTTGCTGATTAGAAAAATCAGAATTGCTTTCTTCAGCTGTATAGAACTCAATTTGATGGATTTTGGCTCCTTTTGGGCAAACATGATCTTGGGACCATTTTTCCCAACAACGGAAACATAACCCCTTTCTTCGGAGTTCATTGATAGTCTCTGGATCCAATCTTGTGCCATGAGGTTTCTGCTGTTTGAACTCCTTATGGTGGGGTTTTTGATGAGGCTTTTTCCCTCTATCCCCTTTGTGAAATGCTAGCTTGGAATGGAACTTGGCTTTGGGAACAGCCCACTCCATGTTTCTTGCTTTCTTCATTGCCTCCTGTAGGGAGGGTGGATCAAAAGCTTTAATCCAACCCTTGAGTGGCTCCATCAACCCTTCGCTAAATAGAATCACCAATCTTCTCTCTGTGATTCCAGTGACCATTACTGAAAGTCTTTGAAACTCAGCTATGTAGGCATCAACAGTGCCATACTGTCTCAACTGTGCTAACTCCCTGAAATGCACTTCTGGGTCCTTCTCGAATCTCTCAATGAGTCTATTGGTGAACTCATTGTAGGTAGTGATAGACCCATGACCTAAGGTGACTAAGCCATGGTACCACCACTCATGCGCCACCCCATCTAGGTGTAGTGTAGCGAACTTAATCGCTTCTTCTTCAGCCATTGGTCTAAGAGCCAGATAGTTGTCTAGCTTCTGTATCCAAGCTCGAGCAGAACTATTATCACTTCCATCAAAGTGGGGAAGCGTAACCTTGTTGATAGCTTGATACAAGTCTCCTTGTACTGGTGCTCTCCTTTGATCATAACTTCTCCCTTGTCCTCTATTCTTCCTTCTAAACTCCATGTAATCGTTGAAGGACATGTCTAGTTTGACTTCATCAGGAAGAGTCTCATATTCAGTACGGCCTACCCTCAACTTCTCCAAAGTTGAAGCATTTTCTTCGGAATCAGGATGTGGGTTTGCTGGTGCCAAAAACGTGGGTTTGAATGGTCTAGCAGAGATGTATGTGCTGCTCGCTGAAGGTTGGACAACATGTCCATTATGCTGGTTGGAAGCACTATGCTCACCGGCATGCCCTGTATTGTTTTGTGGAGTATTCTGACCCAGTCTCCCCAACATGAGAGAAAACATATCCAACAAAGCATCCATCTTCTTATCGAGCCCTTGACCTAGATTGGCCGAATTGTCTATACCTTTCCCACTGTCACCTCTGTTGCCAAAAATCCTCTCATTACCACCTGAAGTCCTTTCACTATCCCCCATTTCTGTCTCCTGAGAAGGCTCCCAATTAGCTTTCAAAACCTCTGATGCTGTCTGACCTTCTGGAGCCTGATACAACTGTGTTTGAACGGTATCCCTCTTGTATACCCTTGCCAAGTACCTCTATTCTCTGTCACTCATAGAAGGCTGATTTCACAGGATGGCAGGATGCGTGGCTCTGATACCACTGAAATATACCGAGCCAAATTTTTCAATTACAATTGCAAGTTACAATGATAAGCACCCGTTAAGGTTAGCTCATAAACCCAACGATGCTGAAAGTAACTCTAACCAGAATGTACACCAGGATCCCGATGTGGGCAAGGTGTGAGCATTGGTCAGAGGATCTTAAAGGAAATGCTGAAACAGTAACTCTAACCAAGACATGCGTTTGCGAACGACGGGCATATGGTCAGAGGATCCCTATCTATTGCAATACTGGAAATAAACTCAACACCAAGCATGTGCTACTCAATCCATGATGGATAAGAGGCGACCATATGGCGGAGACTTATGAAATTACAATGCAAATCAAGTAAATAGGCGGCAAGCCAGCCTCTTCCACTTATTCACAAGCAGTTACAAACATTGAAATTGCAAGAATATTGTTTGATACATTTCACTGCTCACCATAATATGTTGAAGAATTGCCCTAATATCAAATAATGAACCTTTATCATAGCAAGGATAATGTATCTTCCTCAATGTTCTCCAAAGCTTACCCACTCAGCTCAAAACCCTAAATGCAAGCTGATATGCCTGTAACAAGGTCTAAAACTGATAACCAGCAACACAAAGTTTAATTGAAATGATCACAGCTCCCTCAATTCTCAACCAAATGACCCCAAACGAAATGCAATAGCTTTCTATGACCAAGGCGCCCAAGTAAGAACCAAAAAACCAACCCAAACTGCAATATTTAATTTTATTTCAATTCCCAATGCAAGTACAAAATGTACGGCTCCTTGAGAAGGGCGATTTCCTTCTATAAAAATCAGCACTTGTTTAAAAATTATGAAACTTAACAGAAATTGGCGCCCTACCTAGACAAGTTGGAATATGAAGTACCCAGAATGAAATCTTTTTGTATTTTTGAAATATGAGTGAAAATGACAATCAGCTATGAACTCAACAACTTCTGAAAATAACATGAAAATGCAAATAACTGAACTACAAATGCACTAACTCACAACAAAGCAAACCTCACTACAAAATGCACTCAAACAAGTAAATCTCTCCACTAGGTGTTGTCTCACAAGCACGAAGTTGAGCCTAGCTAGGAGGCATTCATTCCTCGAAGCAATCCTCTCACCATTTCGGCAGCATAACTTTACTCAAGATGTTGGATCATGAAAAAGAAGACCAAGACCTCCTTTTAAAGACTTGTGATGACTTTCCAGAAGCTTCTAGAAACCCTGCTTTTCAAATTTTGAGAAACTCCTTTTCCCTCCAAAAGTGGCGTCCCTTTTGTCTTAAGCAATTTTGACTTTTTAATTTAAAATAATCTCCTCAAGATGGGCGTCCTTTTTCAAACATTGATTTTTGAGCTTTAGAAAAATATAAAATATCCTCATGAGGCGCCACCCCTTCAAAGACCCCTTTTAAAAACAACTTAAGTTCAACCACTAGGCTAAGGGGGGGGTCAACAGCAAAATATAACATTAAACATGACTTTATTAAAAATAATTCAACTTATCTCTCCAAACGAGCCCCAAAGCCAAAGTTGAGCAATCCAACTAAACATACTGAAGTAGAAGGTCAATCGAGCCGAAACCAACAGGACTACTGCTAGAAATAGAATCTACTAAAAATAGTAAATTCGTGAAAGTGCTCAGAATGCCAAAAAGAACACATCACCGAAAAGCTCACGAAAAACCCAGAAGGAATCCGCAGTTCAATCACCAATCCGTGAGCACAAGAAACCACCAACCAAGAAACCCTAATTTCACCACTGAGAAGCCTACGGGTCTCCAGAATAGGTCAACGGTCAATCAGAAGAAGTCATGCTTGAGAAGGGGACATTACACTACTCATGGAATGGAAATTATGGTATGGGTAGAGAATTGATATTCTTTCAAAAACATCATGGTTATAAGAAGTATGGTATGATTGAAGCAATCTCACACCTCATTCACCGGGATTATGAAGCTATTGTTAAGGACTTGATCAAGCTAGACTTCATTCCTGAGGGAGTAAATTTAAATCCTATTATGCCTATCTTAGCTAGGGGTTTTGATCAAGCACTTGAAAGATGTAATGTCCCCTTTCTAGCCAATGGTTTGCAAAGAGAAGGTTAGCCTATTACTATGGTTCTCGTAGGCTAACATGATGTTTAGGGGGCCTTTTTGAGGGAATTCAAGACTTGTTATTTGCTACTTACTATTTATAGTAAGTAATATCACGGTTGGTGAAGACACACCTGCAGTTGGTATGGTTACAAGACACTCTCGGGAGATCATTGCTAGTTCGTTGCCAGGAGTTATTGAGTTATTAAGTCACGTTTCTTTAATAATATTCTATTATTAAAGTGACTTAATGATTTAATATTATAAAGTGATAAAGTGACTTTATTAAAAGAAATAACTTTAAGTCACTATTATATTGTAAGTGAAAAGGGGCGCTTGGAGACAAAAGATTAAATATTAAACTAATATGCTTATGCAAGTGGCGTGGGATTTCAAGTGAGGAGATATTAATATTTCATTTGTCAAAGAGCAAACCCTAACCTTGAGCGTGGAGAGAAAAGTTGCATGTTTTGCACTTTATCCAAGTTAATCATTCAAACACAGACACTGAGCACAAGGTTGCAGGTATGGAGTTATAAGCTGATCTGAGGACGAAACCCCTCGATTAGGACAAGATCTACAGGTGTGAGAGACCATCTAAGGGTTCTAGCATGGATGGCTTCACACAAAGACCATCAATCTGAGCTTTGATCGATTTATTTAGCATTTACTTCAGCAATATTGAATAAAACAGAGGACATTTAGCACTTGTAGGCACATGGGAGCTTGAGAGCTTGAAATCTTCACACAGGGTGTGATACCTCTCGAGATTAGGCCATACCAGTCTTGATCTCTTGCATTTATCATGGCGTCCAGGTTAGCTAAGCATACAGGGGTCTAAACGGCAGATTTAGGGACTTCCAGTTGGCATGTGCAAGTTGGAGAAATAGGTCGTACAAATCAGCGAAGGGCCATACAAATCAGCAATGGATTGTGTTGGCGTTTAAATTCGCACCTCTGGAATGCGGATTTGAAAACGGACAGCTATGCACAGATAAACCGGGCTTCTTCAAATTAGGGAGGGAAGCCCTGGTTGATGGTGTTTGAAAGAAAGTAAACTAAAACTAAGTTGCCTATCTTTTGGATCAGCTTACACAAGGTTTGAACACAAACGCCGCAGCTGAGATTTTCTGATAAGAATTTCAACTACGACTAACCTAGACTAAAGACGTTCCTAACCTCTCAAGTAATGGCAGAGCAAGAGAAGTTAGAAATTAACAAGGTAGATTCTCTGACAAAAATACTTCAATAATCTTTCTTCCAACAAACACCTACACACTTCACTGTAAGCTGAAATAAAGATCATAAAAGCGTAACATAGATCACGGAAATCTGAGATTTTCGACCAAGGCAAAAGAGGCTCATGATTCTATTACTCAAATCTCTGAAACAAAAACTCCCTTCTAACATGCCTTGAACAAGAAATTGCAGCTAAGGAGGCTTGCAAACTTATTCTTAACACAATAGAAAACAGCAATCTTACTAACTCCTTGTTGGCTAAAGAGGCTCAACAATTTGCTTATCACAACACAAATGAACAATACTTGAGCAACAAATAGAAGGCACAATAGGCTCAGCATTTTGTTCTCACTAGATGTAATCTAAAAATAAATGAGCAAAGGCTCTTATTTATAGAGAAGCAGAGGAGTAGGGAACCCTAAAATCTCCTTGCTTTCACAATCTAGGGCTTGCTCAACAAGCAAGCTTTATTACTAAATCTAGAAAG
>VDFB02211213.1:0-25931 GCA_007258455.2 Sequoia sempervirens
CATAAAAACACAAAAGAATAAATTTTCTCAAAAACATGATTTGATATTTTTAGTTTTCTCTCCTTCTAAGCGGATGTAGAACCCCAATCCAAATACCTACAAAAAATAATAAACAAAAACATTAGAAGGTCATATGCAACTAAGAACAAGGATTCCCCATGAAATCCATTAGCAAAACTCAAAATAGGAATGAAAAGAAGAAAATAATGAAAGAACAAGAAAGTAGATCAAATCCTATTGAAAGTAATGCAAACTCTTGATCCCATGGGGGAATTGGTGCCAATTTGATGTGAAAATTGGCCCTTTCCCAACTCCAATGATGTGATGAAGATGATTGATGAAAGATGCATGCTTGTGGTGATGACTTCAATGGAGCTCCATATTGAAAATCTGCAAAAAGCCTAACTATGCTGGATGAATTTGATGATAGATTGCTATAGATTTGAGTATAATAAATTTGCTCAAATTGTGGATGATCAAATGAGGAATGAAGTATCTTATTTATAGAAAGAAAGAGTTGAAGATTGAAAGATCGGATGAATGTGGGATAAAAGATAAGCCAATGACATGATGCCACTTTTCAACATGTGAGAGGATGAAGGTTGAGCATAGTTTTATCAATGTGCAAGTTTGAAATTTGAATTTGAAGAAGTGACATGTTTAGGGGGGATGAAAGAGGAGTTAAATGCCATGGCTCAATGCACAAGGACATGTAAAGAGAAATTTTAAATGCTTTGGTGGATGTACATGTGTCTATTTGGGGAGTGAATTTCAGAGTTGAAGAATATTCCCACTTGGATGCCTTTTTGAATGAAAATAGATGATTTATAAATCAATAAAATTGATTTTTATGTTCAAGTTGCAAAATCTAGAGTTTGATTGATTAGGATTAGCATTAATTATGATTTGATTAATTTAAATGATGTTAGTTGATTTGACCATTTTGACTTAGATTTTAGGATTTAAATAACTCAAAATGAGAAGAGAATGATTTAGACTTAGTTAAATAAATATTTTTGATTTATTTAACCAAAGAGGGTGATGTTAGATTAAATTAGATAAATGTTTGATTTATTTAATTTAATTAGATGAACTTTAGAGATTTAATCAAATAATATGGATTATTTAATTAAACAAAGATAGGAAGATGAAATGACCTAGCTAATTACATAGAAACAATGATTTAATTAAATCGAGGGATTTATTTAATTAAAAGGGGAATTATGATGACTTTAATCAAATAAGGCTATTTGATTAAATGCTTGGATTTGAAACAGAGAGGATAATTTAGGATGAATCGATGTTAGTAGATCAAGATCGAATTAATGATATCAATCATGTATATTTTTAGGTATCTACACTTGCTAATAAAACATGTTGACAATACCAAAGTTCACAGTTTGCTTCTATGTATGTTTATCCCACTGAAACGATTTTAGATTACAACTACATTGTATTTGTATACAAAATGTAGGGCTCCCCATAAATGCTAAATGGATTTATGATTCCACATTCACATGTTGTATGTCCTTCACCTATATTCCATCTATATAAAATGTAAACCTACATATCTTTTTTTCTATTTATCATTTCACAACTCCATGTAAAATTATAAAAAAATGTATAACGTTGATTTCCACTGAATAGATTCCCTCAGGTGCCATAGCATTATCTTCAACATTCACCAAAGTGGTGGAAAATCAATGTTACTACTTGGGGGTTTGGTCATAGCCAATGATGCTCCATGACCTGATATGGTAGGGTGGAGAGAAAGATTCCTTTTCTGTGTCCAAACTCCAATCTATTTCGTACACAAGTCATTTCTAGATTTTATTTACATACTGTGTTCTACTGCAACTCCATTGCATCTCATTTGTAATTAATTCTATAAGTCTTTATATTTTTTCATTTTCTTATTGTCTACCTATCGAAACAATTGTCCTCCACAAGCCTTTTCATGCAATTAGATCAAGTGTATTGAGTCATTGGGAGTTGAAACATTACTCTCACCATTGATCATAGTGGTGGACAACTTATTTTCTTGCTCAAGGGTTTGGTGAGAGCACACGATGCTCCATGAGCTAATATGGTAGGGTGGAAATCAGACCTTGTTTTGTTTTGGGCATAGTGCATTCTGTCACACACACTAGGTATGGATAAATTATAATTACTCCATTCATCCCATTGCAAGTAGAGAGCAACTTATCTTTTATAAAATATACAATTTTGATGTATTTTGATTTACATATCGTCTATAAATAAAGCTTCATCACTACACTAGAATTCATTCTTTGTATATACATACGTTGTATATGGTGTAACCTTTGCACTAAAAGTTTTGCATAGGACTGTAGCTATGAGTTTTTCCTTTCCACTGCGATGGCTGTAATGGAATAAAATAGTTAATGTTATGTGCTTCATTCTATTTTTGCATAATCTCCATAGTAAACTTCATACTTTTTTTTTATTCTTGTAGACCATATTCCAACCATAATCTACAATGTGCGGGATCATATGAAGAAGAAGGGCAAAAGTGGCCGATATGATGGGTATGTGTGAGGAATGTGGCTAATGACTTTTTTTTACCAAAAATTGATGAAACAAAAAGGGTTTTAAAGGATATTCTCAGATTTCCACCAATATAAAATTATGCTTTACTTTGAATTTAATAAATAATTATTATTGATTTTTTTATTTGGATGCGACTAAAGTCCTGATTGATAAGCTGATTGAAAAAAATCTATAGCTTTCAAATGGTATCACATTTTTTGAATTTGGAACATGCATCACATTCATATACTTCCATATATAGGATTTAAAAAATAAAATTGAATTTCATGAAGTTTGACCAAGTTAAGGTGTGAGAATCACGAGTTTTTTATATTTTAAAAAGTTATAATAAAAATCATAATTAATTATTTACTTGGAAAAAAAATTACAAAAAAAATATGCATCACACATCGGGACATGAGTCCTCTACTTATATCTAAAGAGTATTATAAAAATATTAGCATTTTATTGTGGTTAGAATTGGTTAGACAAACACCTACTTTTTTTTTTCCTTGAAATTTAAGTACTATTGCATTGAAATTTCAATTTTTCACCAAATAGATTTTATTTATTTTTAAATAAGCCTAGTAGTTTAGAAACTACATTCAATTTGCTACAAAATTCTATTCTTACATTATTTTGAAATAATATAAATAAATTATTCAAATTTTTATGTCAAGTTTCATAGCTTTTGATTTTTCTAAATTTTTCTCCACTTAAGGGCCTATTTTTCTATGATGATCCTGCACATACCTGTGGTGTTTGATGAACTAACATTTTACAAAAAACCTTTCAAAATAATGATAGTGATTAGAAAATCAGTGATAATGGTCAAATAGACAATCATATCGTCATGTACACTATATTGATTGTAATAAGCAATATTCATTTCACCATTGATTAGAGTGGTGGGCAATGTATATTCTTGCTTAGGGGTTTGGTGAGAGCCCATGAGGCTCTATGACCCAATATGGTAGGGTGGAGAATAGGCGTTATTGTGTTGAGTTTTATTTTATAATTTTTATGTATAGGTTGCCATGTTTCTCACACACACTACTATATGTGACTAAAAATTTTGATAAATGTTTGGTGACATATCGACAAAATATTGTTGAATTACTGATGCAACACTATTTGGAATTTCATTGCTAAAATGTCATCACTTTAATGACCAATTCTATATGTTGAAATCATGACTCATCATCGTCGATCAATGCCATGGAAAATTTTGGTGGTGTCCATCGCAATATTGAGGTAACTTCGTCTATCTATTGACAAAAAAAATCATAAAATGTTGTAGAGCACCCATTTGAAAGTGCCAAAAAACACCAAACATTCATCCATTTTCCAACGAATGCACAACAAAGTTTACAATGAAAACTATGTCATGTGTACAAAAACTTCATCGCAAATTTTTGTGGTTCGTCAGGCTATGTTCATCAAAATTGTGATGAAACCCTGGAGTTTTTAAAAAAAAATTATTTGTTCAAAAATTATATTGAAAAGTGCATTACCTTATTGAGCTTCTCTTTGTTTCAAGAATAGTTTAATATTATTTACTTAACAAGGCCAACCACGTGATGATGGAAGCTCATTTGGCCCCTCCCCGGCATCACTCTTAATTCCCTATACCCGATCATATAAAATCAAGCATTCATTCATCCATTAATAACATATAACATTCATTGGTTCATCCATTAATAACATATAACATTCATTCATTAACATATTCATATTCATTCATTAACATATAACATTCATTCTTTTAGATTTTTACATATTATCAAAAATATGGTTGTCTAAGATGATTACAATCACTTTTTGTTTCTTTTTTGCGGCTAAAAACTAGAATTGGAGTATTGTTTTTCTAAATCATCTGTCCCCTTAGTTGTTACACTTTGTACTTTCGTGATCTTAATGTAGCTAATTAAATTGTACTCCGCGACATGGAGGCAACTACAAGGTGGGGTATGTTGCAATAACAAATAAATGTTAAATTGATATGTTTTATTATTATTGTTACAAGTATTTCATTAATTAAAAAGAACATTAGAGTGGTTCTCTTTACCTGATGGGTCCACATCATGTTCTTGAACTTTTGTTATAGACTCATGCTCAACATGCTGAACACACTCTAAATCTTGATCTATAGTTGAAACACGAAAGGTTACATTAATTAATATGCCAATTGAAATTAAATATGTTAAAGAGAACATGAGAGTGGTCCTCTTTACCTGATGGGGCCACATCATGTTCTTGATCTTCTCTAGCCTAATTATGCTCAACATATTGATCATGCTCTACATGCTCTAAAGTTGAAATAAAAAAGGTTACATTAATTAATACACCAATTGCAATTAAAGATGTTTAATTTATTAATCCCTCTTTAGCGTTTTGGCCGTTCTTTTGTAGGCATCGATTACCGGGGATGCACACCATGACCTTCATCTGTAGGTTGTGTTCCACCCTCACCAGGTTGCATTCCAATGTCATGTGCAGTATTATAATTGCTTGAATGTTTAAAACAAATAGGCATGTAATTACTTTATGGTGGAAATTAATATTGAATATATTGCACAAGTATTCAATTTTAAATAAACTTTATTGAGTTTATTTGCCTGCGTGTCGGATGCAATGGAAGATTGTGTTTGCCTAGTCAAGACTCTTAGGCATTCAACCACGGTTCCATAGCCTTGCTGGAAGGCAATCTTTAGGTCCTCTTTTGTGGGAACTCTGTTGAATTCAGAGCCCTACATTTTTGCAGAAGATCATGAATTTTGCTTCTATGGTGTGATAAAACAAAAATTGTTTTCAATTTATTATGATTTGGATGCAATATTTCATTTATTGATACTTATTGATTCGTGTGGCTAATTTCATATAACCACTAGAGCCAGATTAGTGCTACCGTGTTTTTCTAGTCTTTGCCTTTATTTGCTTTTTGATGTGTCGAAGCCTATGAAAAGTTTGAAATACATTAGATTATGTAAAAAAGAAGAGTAATCAATATATAATTACATTGTTGATAGTATCAAATACCTTCCTTGCTTTGGTGAGTACATCTTTCCTTTTTTCTTTTCAATCTTCTCCTTTCCATCTGACACCAGGTCCTTCCTCTCCCTCTCCAGAATCATGGGGGGGTGCTCGTACTTTTTTTTCTTCTCTAAATGTGACCTATATTGGTCCCTCACATACTTTAGATAGGTATCAACTTTCTTAAGGACCTTGGTTTGGTTGAATGTTTTATCACTGAATAACACAACTAAATAGTTAATGAGCTCATCTTTTAAATTTTGATTTTGGGAATTCCACCGTGTACGTATGGTGGGCCCAAAGAGCTCCAATGTAATATCACTTAGATATTTATAAAAAACGTCATTTCCTACAAAATGATCATGGGATCAATAGTCTAAAAAGAGCGATCAAAAAGTAAATTTCAATTGGATTATATATAATAATAATTAAAAACATTTTAAAGTACTTGGGACCTTCTCTATCTTTATGGGAATGAAATCCTAGGTCACCACAAATGTGATTGGCAATTTTCTTGTACAGTAATATAGGAAGATCCAGGAAATGTTGCTAAAACATCACTAGTAATAGTGGCCTCTGCATCCCTAGGTACATGTCCTGATGCATGTTCTGGCATGTGTTCGCTGCCAGAGGGTGCACTACTGATGCTTGCATGCTATGTGTTTCCAACATTTCAATCGACAATATAGGCATGGATGATGGGGTCGGATGATGTGATGTATGCGTAGGAAGATCAAGATTGACACTTGTACCAACCCCTACTCCCCGAGCAACACCTGTAGTACCCTGATCATGGCCAGTAACATCATGAGGATGCAAAAAATCTTGTAAAAATAACACATATTTTAGTTCATGACATAAAAGAGTACAAAATATAAAACCATGAATGAACTTATGTTATAATTAAAGATCTCATGATAGGTTACTTGCAAGTTCCGTGCTCTCTCAGTCAATATTTTAACCCTTTCTCTTATCTCATCACATTTGGCGTACTATGAATAACAATTGAAGGGTTTCTTCATTGCATTTTTTGGGTCTTCCTTATCATATCCTAGAGGTTAGTGGAATATCGCGATGTCATCATCGCTTTAATAGTGGTACACCTGCCTCCCTATGGATGCTCTCCTCACTGGCAGTGCCTTTCCCCGATCAATCGACTACAACAAGAATATTAAAAACATTATCAAAATTAACCTAATAAACTTATGAAAAAAACATAATAATAAAACATTTTGCTCATATCTAATTTGTATAATTACAATGAGGTAAACCTGTCAGGTAGAAGCGCCTGAAGATACATTGCGATCTATGCTCTGGGCCGGAGCCTTCTCTGTATGATCAATGTCCTGCTGTGAAAAAAATGAAATATAAAAAAACATTGCCGAAATGAAACCAATAGACTTCTGAAAAAAAAACATAATAATAAAAGGGTATATTGGAGTCATTAATTGGAGGTGGGTAAAAATGGTATATAGTATGTACCACCCCCATAGTAACTATGTTTGTACCTATGCACCTTGAATCGATTAACAATTCTTCCCCTGTAGTTATTTATTTTATCACACATATGAATACGCGGTTTCCCTCATGCACCTTGAATATGCATTTGGGTTGCTTATTTGTTGACCCAGGTCATGTACTATTTATAAACTCTACAATATTCACACGATGATTTTTAGCCTGTATACGTCAATGTACATAGCCACTCCTTTATTTTTGATCCTTATATTTTGGCTATATATATAATTTGCTGTGGCAGTGCATACCCCTCATACTTCATGTATATCGAACTAAATTTGCATCTAATGTTTCAACCAGCTGCTTGAGGGTTTGACATACTCCATTAATTCAGTAACTGTCATAATAGACCTTTATACCATCCATGCAAAATAGGCCCAAACCATGTAATGATGATGGTGCTATGTGATATATCCTCTCGTTGACACAAAAATTAGTGTTTATTGGAGGAATTTCCTTGGGTACCCATTGTTTCCATAGATTTATGTACCTTAAGGGCACCTCAATGTTTCCTATGCTCTCATCATCATAATAAAATGACCCCCCTTCGGCAAGAAAAAATTCCATGCGTTTATGGAATTTTCTTCTAAGCTTTTGACCTCTAGTTGATCTCCCTCTTTTAAACCTACTACATGTCTCACTTTCCTCTTCTCTTCCTGAATTTCCCTCGCTCAAGGAAGATAGATTTGAAAAATACCTATTTGGTGGTACCTTCACTCATAAGGTTGTTGGATGAAGTTCTTTCATGGTGATGTTTTAGGAGTTAGTAAAGCAACAAACCCTTATGCAAATCAGGCCTAATTATGCCTAAGTATGTTTGAGACAACAATATTTGAAGCTTGTGTTGTAAATTTTTTGATACCCATTTTCAATATGTTTAGATTTGCAAGGAGGGCATTGAAAAGTGTGAATAGAATTGTGTAATAGTGCTTAGTTTAAAAAAAAAAAAATTCATTCAAACATCTATTATATTTTTGTGAATGGGGGTCAATAATATGTTTTACAATTAGTAATAGGAAATTTCCTATTTGAATCACTCTTTCCTCGTTAGTTATATCCATTGGTATGTTGATTGTATGTCCAAAAGGAATTGTATTTTGTTTCAAAATTTCAAGATTGTATTCTTCTTTGTCCTTATCACTCTCATTGCTTTCATTTTCATTGTTTTCTTGTTTAGCACTAAGCATAACACATTCTTGTAGTTACTTCCTAATCTCCAACACATGGACCTTGGTGGCAATAATTTCTCTTGATCCATTATATCGCTGCTAAGAAACCTAAAAAAATTAGTCTTTCTTAATTTGGGTAACAAAAAATAGTGTATACTATAATGAAAAGAGTTAGACAACTGATGTTATTCTCTATTGTAAAGTACCATGCAACCTTTCAAAGGTATGAATTCATGTTATATCTTCTCTTAATCCAAGTTATTTGATTTACTAGACTTATACTTAACATTTTAACTTCCAAACTTTGTAACAAGTGTTAAATGTGATATGGTCCACTAGTTACACAAGCAAGGCCTCAAATGTATTCTCTAATTGTAATCAAAGGACTTTTTCTCTTCATTCAAGTAAATAAACTTGAAGGAAAACACCACCAAGTGGTTTATTGGACACCTACATGACTAAAATTAGTAGAAAAATTACATTTAATGCAAATTTAATGCAAAAATCCATTGAAATTTTCTATAGTGTGCAGAAGAATGGTTTCACCATAAATAATATTTTGGTATAAGTTGTCTTGAAAAAAAAGAATTAGAAAACTAATAGACATAATTCAGGTGCACGTGTGAGGTGGTTCAACTATGCACTGATAAACTCCATATGTCTAAGTGGTTATTGGGGAGGGACTAATTACTAGGCTTGGTTAAGTCATCATAAGTTTATGCTTTGGAAATAAAAATTATTTAAGTCATGTTAATTCTTCCTATGTTTAATTGCTAGGAGAATTTTGGTATTTTTTAAGGTAGGATGAGTGCTTGCATCAATGTTCTAGTTCTCTATGACAAGGGGTATGTGTAGGATCATGATGGGCCAAAAGTGGCAATATTATGGAGTATTTGCAGGATATGTGGTTGTGACTTTTTACCCAAAATTGATGAAGCGAAAGGGTTTTAGAGGAGATTCTTAGCTTTCCACCAATACTATAAATTATGCTTTGAATTTGAATTTAATAAATGAATTATTATTCATTTTCTATTAAGAATTGACTAAGGTCCCTGTCGATAGGTTGATTGAAAAACATCTACCATAACTTTCAAGTGGTATCATATTTTTGGAATAAGAAACATGTAATATCACATTCTATGCTGCATACTATAGAAGTTAAAAAGAAAAGATTAAATTTCATGAAGTTTGATGAGTTAAAAGTGGTAAGACATACAATTTTATATTTTTAAAAGTTGTAATAAAAAATCATAATTAATTATTTACTTGGAAAAAATTACCAAAAATATGCATCACATCGGACATGATTTCTATACTTATATATAAAATCTTATAAAAAAGTATTATCATTTTAATATGGTTAGAATTAATTAGAGACAGGACACCTACTTCTTATTTTTCCCTCAAATTTAGGAAATTACTCTTGCATTGAAATTTCAAATTTTTCATAAAATAGACTTTATTTATTTTAAATAAACCTAGTAGTTTAAAACTACATTCAATTTTCTCTGATTCTATTCTTACATATTTTTGAAATAATATAGATCATTTATTCAAATTTTTAAATCAAGTTATAACAACTGATTTTAAAAAAAATTGCCAGGGCCTATTTTTTCCATGATGATCCTGCACATGCAAGGTTTCAACATCTTCAAATAGTGAAAGTTAGTGCTCATAGTCATTTGAAACAACAACATTTTGATTATGTGTGATGGTAGGATTTGATAACTTAAAAGAATTGGCTACCCAACAAACTTAAAGTTAAAAGAAACTTTTTCAGTTTAAGGGGTTAGCACTTTCTTTCATCTTTGCATATTGGTTTGATGCTTCAAATGATGAATTTCTTATCCCACTTCTATCATATTGTATTCCTATCCCATTGCAAAGAAAAAAGGTTAAACATTTAGCAATCTGCCATTCTTAGCTTTGAAGTTGTTGGCCTTGCATACTTGTTTTGTTGAGTCACAAGTTTGCATGATAAGAAAGGAAGAATGAAATTTTAAATTTTAAATGTTGCTAAGACCCTATCTTTGAGTTGCTCCACTTTTGTGCCCAAGCAACCATATTATTTTTTTGTGAATGGGGGTCAATAATATGTTCTACAATCAATGGAAGATGACTCCATGCGATATAGGCATAGCTCATTGGGGAGTCTCTGGTGCAAGAGCACCTACACCTTATGTTCACAACTGGAGCATTAGAGGTTGATCATAGAAGTGTCTAGGGAGGTTTTTAAAGTTTTTTGATGTTTTAATAAGGTCTAAAAGACCATTTATTGTTTCATTGATCCATATTGTAAACAAGATCAAATATGTGAAGAAATTGTCAATGATGGTCAAATATTGTCAAAGTAGGTAGAATAGGTTTCCTTGAAGGGAGTCATGTATTCAAGGTGAATAAGTTCTAACAAGACCATTTTCAATGTGTTTAGGGTGCTTGGAAGTCATCTAGTTGATAATGTAAAAAGTTGCAATTGTTGACATTAAAAGTTGTCAAAATTGCAATTTTACAAAATAATGGGTTGTTAAGTGTTTGTAAGTCAGTTATGGAAATTGTTTGAAGGTAGTTGGGGTCTGAGATGATTTAAAAATCCTTCCAAGGCCAGAGAATTTTTTTTTGGAGGAGTTGATACCAAAATTTCATATCAAATACCACATTCTTGAAACAATTTTCTGTGTTTTTACTATTTTTCTGAAGTTATTTTGTGTTGTACGATCCGTACAATCTTGAAATGCTCTGATATCATTGGTGTAGATAAATATATGTGTTCCCTTTCATTTTCATTTGTTTTGAAGTGCTAAATCATTATTTTGTGGGAGAAAATAATCAAAAACAGGGATTGCCCTGTTTTGCCTGTGTAAGGGTTTGAAGGCTAAAAACAAATGAGATCCACCAATCCACCCACTGTCTTGGAACTGTAACTTGGTCGATTGATGTGAAACATGGTAGGATAGAGGTTCATTCCATTTAGGGGTTTGTTAAAGCAAGAAACTTGGCATTGAAGTGATGCCCTAGGGCTGACAGGGGCAATTTTCTTGTGAATTTGTGGTTGTTAAGTCAGGGTTTGTCAATTTGATGGATGGAAAACTATGAATGAAGGTTGTTTGTCCTATTTCAAGATGATTTTAATGTGTTGAAGACAATAGTTGAGTTAGGGAGGTCAGGTATATGGTGTTTCTCTAAAACCCTAGTGTATTGAGGGAAAATAGAGGGTTTTGTAGAATAGTGACAAAAGGGGCATGGCTTAGCCCAACAATGGTGAAATTTGATGTTTTTTTTCATAAAAAATCTCTTTCAATAGGTTTTGGAATAGAACCAAGCGGTTGGAAAGGCCTTCCTTTGTAAAACAAGGGTAATTTTGTAGCCTTTTTGGTAGGACAAACTAATGAAACACATGGATGTTGTAAAATAACCTTGTGGAATTGGTTGGGATAGTGTTTAGGGACATTTTTCATTGCTTAATCCATGATTTGGTGGCTTGTGTATAGCCTCATTCAATAATTTCATCAAAGGATGTGATTTGAGGCCTAGTAGCCTAGTGAGGGTATTGTGTTGAAAATAGACACTTTGTTTGTATTTGAATCAAATTAAGGTTGGATATTTAGTCACACCCCTGGGTCTACATTAGTCTCAAAACTTTTAATTATGTTGGTGACACTTGGATTGGGTGCATTATGTATATCGATAAAAAATACAATAATGAGGCTAAAACTATTGCTTCTTAGTAGGTATTAATAAGAATGAAGGATAAGGGTTATTTTAGTGTTGAGATTGAACATACGGCTAAAATTTTATTATACAAATCTTGAAAGGTAATTTTTTCTCACCTTCGAGGATCAAAAACATGATGGATGACTACATAAGTATGATTAGCAGTTTCTCTAAAACCAAAATTAACCATATCTTTAGAGGCAACTCGGTTGTTAATGTTGTCTCTAATGAAGGGTTGTGTTGTAATGAAATGAACTATTGGCTTTATTTTTTCTATGTTGAAAAAATGGGAACAAAAAAAGGTTTTCCTTTTTAATTTGAAAAAATATGGACTCAACATCCTAATTTGGCTAATAAAATAGCTAAATGATGGAACATAAAAGTGGAAGGATCGCCTATGTTCCAAATTGTTGAGAAGCTAAACAATGTCAAGCTTAATGTTAGAAGATGGAATAAGAATTCACTTGGTAACATTTTTAAAAAGAAATCTAAAGTTATGGCTCAACTATAAACCTCATAAAATGAAATTCACATTCTATGAATGAGTTAAGAGATGATAGTGAAAGAGAAAGGTCTTTTATGTGAGCTCCAGACATTAATTGTTAAAAAAAACTTTTGGGGCCAAAGATTTGAGAATGATTTGTTTAAAGGTTGGGGGTAGGAATACTAAGTTTTTGTATATGAGGCCTCTAAAACACAACTCACCTAACAAATTGAAAGAGATTTGGTTGGATAGGAACCAAATCTCTAATGAATCCTATATAAGGGACAAAGCAACAAGAATTCAACAATCTCTTCACTAAAAACAATGTTTTTGGTCCTATGAATTATAATGTTATCCTAAAGCTTATCCCCACAATTTTTTATGAGCAAGATAATATGGAGTTGATGAAGCCTATAATGGAGGAAGAAGTGAATTTTTTTGTTTTCTCTTTTTAAGGAAGTAAGCACCCCAATCCTAACAAGTTCCCTCACTTCTTCTAAGTGCTTTGGGATATTGTTGTTGATGACATGGTAGTTGCAACTAGGGAGTTCTTTAGGAGTGGAATATTACTAAAGGATTTGAAAACTAACTTTTCAGTTCTTATCCCAAAAAAGTCTAGGGTTCTCTCCTTGATATTCCAACCAATCAACCATTGTAACTCGATGTATAATTTTTTTGCAAAAATCATTTCCTTAAAATTGCAACAAATTCTCCCAAAGTTGATCTCTCCATAGCCTAGTAGTTTTTTCCATGGTAGGAATATTCTTGTTTATATCATTACCATTCATGAAGTGCTCCATTCTATGGAACTCGATAAAAAGGAAAGGTTTCTTCTAAATTTAGATTTGATGAAGGCTTACAACCATGTTTCGTGGGAGTTTCTCAATAAAGTTCTAGAAATTTTTTGAGTTCGAAAAAAAGTTCCTAAAAATTGTTACCGTTCCAAATTTTCTATCATCTTTAGTGGTATCTCTTATGACTTCTTTAAGGGATCTAGAGGGATCTAACAAGAGAACCTTGTATCCCCCTTCTCATTTATTATTCTAGCAGAAGCTTTGGGAAGAATCCTTCAATAAGTGATTATTCAAGGCAAGTTAAGGTGAGAAACCCACTTCAACTAGTGTCCCCATTTCCCATTATCAATTTGTGAACAATACCGTTGTGGTTTTTGAAGCCTCAATTATGGAAGCAAAAGAACAAAATTGTCATGTTGAATGAAAAATGTGGGGGAAAAATCACTTACAGTCATTGTCCCTTGGTCGATTTTCCCTTTCTGAGTGCCCTCACCTCTTGCTCTAGTTTCCTCTTGCTAAATGGTTCATAGTCTTCCTCCTTGACTCAATGGCCTTGCAACACTCATCTAGTGAAGTCTCGCAACTCTCCACTCAGGGATTGGATGTAGTGGTTCTTGGTGCAACTCTCCAATTAGGGTCTCGGTGTAGCATGCTATGTCATGCTCTTGCGCGTGCAGGGAAAAAAATCAAAATAACATGTGAAATTCAGATGAATATTTAAGAAGAAACCATGCCATATTGTACTCAGAGGGTATAAAGACTATCACTAAGCCTTCGTGGTAGTTTTATATGTATCCTTAATTAAAAATAAGTTAGAACATGCATAGGACCAAAGATATATCATGTATAATCATTTAGGGAAGGTCATTATGCTTATTCTTTTTATCTGTAAAAGGAATCTTGAGACAATATTTAAAAAATATTTCTAATTAGGTATTTAAAACATGTTTTTGTGTAATATATAACCTTATTCATTTGATAAAGGAGAACTTGTGCATTGTGTTTATGTAAACATGAATAGGGGAATTTTTTTATCTTAAAGCTTATATATTTTTGATATTATAGAAGAGGGTTTGGTTTGTTATACAAGATTTGAACTATCTTGTATTTATTACTCTTATGTTTTTGTTATTGAAACTTTAAGCAAGGGTTTTATCACTTGGTTCATTTGAAATAACTTAAAATAATAATGATTTAGTGGAAAATAATATTTATGGATTATAATGCAAGAATATTATCTAACCTTGACCATATATAAGTAAAATGAATATATTTGAAAACTAACTATATAAGCTAAATTAATATTTAAGTTTGATTTGTATGTTTTACTTTAGAACTAGAATGGTAGAGATAGGATAGAATAATACTATTGGTTGAGAAGTCATTGTAAGAACCTTAAATTCATACCTTAAACCTACAAGATAAACCTTATAATCAAAACATAAATCTAACACTTAAAACTAAAAAACATTGTATTTTGTGATAAAACAACCTTGTTTGACCTTAGTAAAGATGACTTATCTACTTGTTACATGATTAGGGCATAGTATTTGATGGGACCTACAATAAAACCCTTATGAATACAATGGGGGCTTTGTAGAAAGAGAAGACTGTGTATGTGGTATTTCTAAAGTGGTACTTGGTTCAATTATGTGATGGTCAAGTAACACAAACCAATGCAAGATGATATCATTGGATGAGTATTAGTTGGCTAGTATATTATTACTAGATCAATCAAGAGAAAATTGATAGCTAAGTACTTGAATTTTATTTTATTGACACTTGATAAATGCAAGATTATAGAGGTATTATGTTTCTCAATTAAACCTATATTATGTTACTCAACTAAACCCTTAGAATCGAGGAAATGTTGAGATTCACATGTTAAGGCCATTTTTAGTTGAATCCATAGATAGCTTGATATTTTAAGGAAAATAATAAGTTAATTTGTTTCTTTAAAAACTTGTAAGAATTTTTTTAGTTCTTCAAGGATGAACTTAGTTTATGAGGCTTGAAATATTCTCTATCCATAAGTTCTATCACCCTACAAAGATAGGGGTCTAATTTTATGGGTAAATCTAGTTGAAGTAAAGAAAGTGGTTGACATGGAAGTAAAATATTTTAGAAACTCATAAATGATACATATATAGATATATCTTCTTTATATTATCCTTGTAATTATTTATGTATCTTCAAATATAAAAAAATAAAAGGAATCCAATGTGTATCATCTAATAATAACTTATATAAAATATCAAAAAGATCAATAATAAAAAAATATATATTATCTAAGAAGCTATGCAAGCATACAATAATATATGTTGGTAAAACTATAATATATACAAGAAAACAATATATGCATACAATATCACATGTTAGTAATAAAAAATACATGTACAAGAAAGCTATATAAGAACATAAGAAAATCATAATATAATCATTCCTCTCAATTAGGATGGAAGAGTTGATGGCCTTTTGACTATTGAGTAGATAGAGAGACAAGTGATGAATTTTTTATTTTGAACCTACTAACTTGAAATCCTCTCTAACTTTTTGGAGCTACAAATAATATAATAAAAATATATAAATTAATATAGAAATAATAATTATACAATGATATATAAAGGGAATAATCTTACCACCATTTGATAATTAGGAACAATATATGAAAGGAGCGAAGAATAAGGCAACTTGTATTATTAGGAAGGATGAGATACCTTTATATGGCATGACATCATGTTTGAGTCTCAACACCCTCCATAATGTCAATGCATGTGTCGAGGCTAACCATGTCAAGTTTCACTCCATACAAGCACAACTTGAAAAAATTCAGTTGGCCCCATTCATATGTCACTATGCGGGTCAACATGAGGGAAACACTAATTTTTGGGAATGAAATAACCAAGATATGATCAAATAATATCTAATCATAAATAGTAAAGTAGAGTAGTGAATTATGTAATGGCATAAAAATTAAAAACATCATGAATTAATTATATAACCACATAAGCCAAATATAATTCTATCAATAAATTAATATCAAATAGATAATATAATCGCATAACTTATACATTTCAATGTCATTGATCTTCTTCTTCATCCAACTCTTTGTCTATATCATCCAATCCAGATTTGACATTGTAAGGATTTGTCATATCATCATCATAGATCTTGATATCGGTTTTAGTAATGTCATCATTCACATGGATATCATCTTCATGAGCATTAACTCCTACATCATCATGATCTAGTTCCTCTTCTTTGAAATCTTCGTCAGGAACATCATCAACTAACTGTTGATCCTGATCATCATCTACATCATCTTCTAGTTCTTTGGTATCTTCTTCTTCCACCACATTATACTCTACCGACCTTCCTCTTGGATCATGTCTAACAACAAATGACCAACCCAATTTAACTGGAACCTCTGAGTAAAATACCTGCTCACATTGGCTTAGAAGAACATAGGGCTCATTTCCATGGGGCAGTGTCATTCTTTGTGGTTTTGATGTAGTCTCTTCTTACATTGAAAATATTTTTCAGTAGAATTTGGTACTTATGATGATTTATGTGGGAGGAAATTCCTATAGTCATCAAACACCTACTTTCCTAAACTTGTTGAATGATGATATTTCATCTTTGGACCACAAAATTTGGACATGCAAATTTTCCCTTTGTTTTGAAGACCTACAAGATCATATATAATTGGGACAGAAATATGGATAATTTTATAATTATATATAATGAATAGATTATTTAAAAAAAAATCATGATATCTACTTCATCAAATTAAATATTGTTAAAGTGTAGTCGAACGTTATAACATACCACAAAAATGTGTTAGCCATGGGGCATCATGAATTTTCCATACAAGCATTGCATGGAATTGAAATTGTATTTGTCCTATTGGTCTAGAGATGTCATACATAGTGATGTCATTCCATAACTTTAGTAACTCGTCGATAAGAGGCTCGATATATACATTCATATCTTTAACTTGGTACTTACCTAGTTGAATGAACATAAACATTACATAATTATTATAACCATTTTACTGTAATATATATAAATTATTGTACATGACTATTGAATGAAAAAAATATAAGTCATTATACAACAAATAAGACAAATGAGATGCTACTACGTTAAAGAAAATTGATGTAAACAAATACCTGGAACAATCATTGACAACATTATGTGCTCCCTCTTTATTGACATCCATGGAGGAATGTTATTGTTGATAACAAAAATAGGCCACACTGAGTAAATAGATCTCAGTTCTCCAAATGGATTGACACCGTCCGCTCCCAATGAAAGCTTGAGATTATGAGTTTCTTCTTTAAAGTGTGGCCATTTTTCCTCCATGTCCCTAAATGTAGAACCATTGGCGGGCATTCAAATAATAATTTCATCTCCTTCCATTCCATGCATAGTAATCCATACCAAATTTCTCTAAGCTTTACACCTAAATAATCATTGCATACATGGAATAATGGAAATATAATGAAGAACCTTGCGAGGAACCTTTTTTGTTAGTTGATCTATTCGATATCTACTGATATGACATTCTGGGCATTCTATTGCAAATTCATGTTGTTTATGATATATAATATGATCATTGGGGCATGCATCTATTGCTTGATACTCCATTCCAATATCTTTCATAATGCTAGATAAATCTTGGTATGAGTGAGGTAAAATATTTGATGGTGGTAACAAAATTTCACCAATCAATCTACAACAAAAAATAATTTGTTAATATAAATAATATTAATGGTACATATTTCATCCTTTATTTACTAGTGATGAACTAACAACAATTAAAATAGATGAAAAAAGATGACCTATATGACATACCTTAACATTCGTGAGATTGCTATGTTTGATAAACCATTCATAACCTTCAAGTTCACGGCCTTGATACAATAGCAAAGAGTTGTTTGGGAATGAAGACCTTCATAAAAAGGCTTGCTATGCAGCCTTCTCAAATTATAGGTAAAATCCTTAGACATCATCGAAGTCATGTCGATCATCATGATTGGGTACGGGCCACTAAATTTATCCAGGATCAATGTATTTGTACCATCATCTTCAAAAATTACGAGCATGATCATCTTCTTCCATAGGATCATTAACTAAATAGCCGATGTCATGGCTCCTTGTTCCTCTTCTTGCAAAATCCCATTCTCTAGGTTGTGATAATCATATCATGTGCCCTAGGGCACCCACCTTTATAATAATGATTGACACAAATAAACCATGATCATGATCAAGTGATTTTTATATATATAAAATGTTATTAAAATATATAAACATTTACAAATTCAATCAATATAAAGACATATAATGAACAACTTACCAATGTATGATAATCATGCCCCCTTCAATGTGACCATGTTTCCTACAATGTTTCTCAACTGTTGTGATTAAAAGTCTTCTAGTCTTTAAGCCTTTGCAATTATTGCAAGGACAATAACATTTCCCATCACCCTTTCTTTTCAATCTAGCCCACATTTTAGCAACTGTCTCTTCATTTTGTTATAGACTAATATTATCTGACATGATTTTTCTTTACCAAGCTTGAATATTTAGATCTTCAAAAATATCAAACTCACACTCCAATAATTTTTAATCCTTAGAAAGGTAACAAAATCCTAATGAATTACGATATTTTGCACCAAAAATTTGGCCTATAACCTCCTAAAATGTCACAATTATAAACAAATTTACAAGTATAAGAAAACAACATTTTAAGCATATATGATTGTAGAACTCACTTTTATTTATTAAAACATTAGTTGGAACCATAAATTAGAAATAGCGATGAAAATCATGGAGTGTTGCAATTTCGACAAACATTAGGCACAAAATTTAAAATAAAATTAAAATTTCACATTAAATGCTTAGGTACCCAATGATACATCTAATTATACATCTTTCGTTGAAAAGTTTCATCATATTTTGTAGTCAAATGAGTTAGTGATAGGATTCACAAAAAAATTCAATTTTTGTGGTTACAATGTACTAAAATAGTTCATCTTATGTACTTTTATGTTAGCTTTCATTGGCCATTGTTGATAATTGATCTCTTTCTTAAGCTATATCATTCCATAGAGGAGTCCGGGAAAATAGAACATCTATACAGGAGGCCAGCGAAATGTCATCAACATTGATTGTTGTATGGTTTTTGTGTAGTGGTGATCATGCGAGTAACATCTATTTTAAAGTCCTCGAAAAACAAAAACAAATGTCTATGCAATTATTGATAATGTATTTTTAGGTGTTATTCTTTGGGTTTATGTTGTTGTTGAAGGTAGCTGTGGAGGCCGGCAAAATAGCATCAACATTAATTATTGTATGGTTTGCGTGTAGTGGTGATGATGCAAGTAACATCTATTTTAAATTCCTCGACATACAAAACAAATGCCTGTCTAGTTATCGATAGCGTATTGTTTGGTTTCATTTTCTGGGTTTATGTTGTTGTTGAAGGTAGCTGTGAGTGAGCATTACAAGCTTCTATGGAGGTGCAAGTGCGTTCATTGGCTATGGAATCTCTGTGAAGTTGGTTGGATGCTATCTTGTGTTCTTTGCATGTGTGCGTGCATGGTTGCAGAAGCTATGGGTTCTGGTAAATTTGTGTTCATTTTTTTCAGGTGGTGTAGAAAGAACGAAGGGAAACGAAAACAAGCAGGTAGAGATGTAATTGAAGGAAGTAGGAAGAGGTGTGTAATTTTTATTTTTTCGTGCCCATCATCTTCTTGCTCTTAGTCAGTTCTATAATCTCTTCATATCTTTAGTTGCTCTAGAGAATATTGATTTCACCATTCATCACAGTAGTGGCCACACAATATTATAGAGTAGGCCTCATTTTGTTGTCTTCCATTTTATATTTTCTACGTGTGCAACTGAATTGCTCACTTGAAAAATACTATTCATTGGCATCATCATGAAAAGTTGTTGTACTTATGGTAAATAATTGGAGGGGTCTGGTGATAGTCGATGATGCTCCATGATCCAAAATGGTAGGGTGGAGAGGATGGAACCTTTTATGTGTCTACACTTCAATGCATTGTGACTAGAAGGTCTTTCCTTTGCAGTAATTTTTTTGCATAGGAGTGTGGGTATTAGTTTTTAGCTTTTTGTCATGATGGCTATAATGGAATAAAATAGTTTATTTTATGCAGTTCATTCTATTTTTGCATAATCAACATACTAAACTTCACACTTTTTGGTTATTCTTGCAGACCATATTTGAGCCATATTGCAATATTCAATGGACTAATGCCTTACAAACAACTTTTCACAATAATGATAGTGGCTGGAAAATTAGTAACAATGGTCAATTACACAATTAGATCCTAATGTACTCTATATTGATTGTAATAAGCAATATTCACTTCACCACTAATCAGAGTGGTGGGAAATGCATATTATTGATTGGGGGTTTTGTGAGAGTCCATGAGGCTCCATGACCCAATATGGTAGGGTGGAGAGCAGGCCTTATTGTATTGAGTTTTATTTTATATTTTTTATGTAGAAATTGCTATTTTTTTGACGTCTAGATGATTCATAAAAAACTCATATGCTTTAGGTTATGCTTACAACATAGTGAAATAGTTGATCATATACACTTTATGTTAGATTCCATTGGGCATTGTCGATTAGTGTTCTCTTGCCTAAGCTATAACATTTGATTATTGAGAAGGTGCTGTCAAAAAGGCTATGTTGTTTCAATTTTTGATAGGGTTGTGTTGAGTTACTATCATTTCCCTCTTCCTCTCCCTTTATGCTTTGCATTTTGTGCTTGAATTTTTAAATTACCTCGTAGATCAAGAACTTGGGCATTGGTATTCCAATTTATATGGTAAGCAAATGGATGGTCTTTGCGAATCAAGTTCAACCAACTGTGAAGATGAAGTGATTGTAATTATGGTTATGAATCAACATCCTAGTTCTTGAACTCTTTTTCCCAAGGGAGAATAGCCGATGACACTCCATGAGCCAATATGCTAGGGTGGAGAGCAGACCTACTTTTGTATGTCCAGAATTCAATCCATTCCCTATAGAAGGTATTCCTAGATTTTATTTACTTACTATGTTCTATTGCAATTGTATTGCATTATCTTTGTAATTAATTGTATAAGTCTATATTTTCTGATTTATTTATTGTGTACCAATGGTTCATGTTTATCACACTAACACTTTTTTGTTATTCTTACAGACCATGCTCCGGTAATAATACAATGTTTCCTAAACTAATGTGTTACAAACAACCTTCCTGAATAATGATAGTGACTTTAAAATCAACAACAATGGTCAAATAGACAATCATATCCTAATGTACTCTATATTAATTGTAATACTCAATATTCATTTCACCACTAATCACAGTGGTGGAGAATCTATATTCTTGGTTAGGGGTTTGGTGAGGGTCCATGATGCTCCATGAACCAATATGGTAGGGTGGAGAGTAGGCCTCATTGTGTTGACTTTTACTTTATATTTTGTATGTACAGATCACTATCTTTCTGACATAGGAATAAAAAAAAAATTCATATGTTTAATCTTATGGTTACAATGGAGTAAAATAGTTGATATTATACACTTTATGTTATATTCCATTGGGCATTGTTAATTATTCTTCTCTTGCTTATACTCTACATCACAAAAATAATTAAATTGTTTTAACCAAAATTCGTCTACGGTACTTTTTTGCTAGCTATGAAAAGATCCTTAGTTTGTATCGATAAGAATTTATGCAGTTTCCAAATTATGGGGTTTCATTATATAATCATGAATTCAACTAATAGTATGCCACAATTATTATTTCCCATCTAAATACACATTAGTAATGTCATCAATAATTTAGATATACAACCTTATCCATAATAATATTATATTTTGATTAACTAATGAAATTTAATGATATTGGTATTATTTTTAGATTGTTTTAACTATAATTGATGTAGGGTTCTTTGTTACTAGCTATGAAAATATCCTTCAATTATTTAGACATTCAATCTTATCCATAATAATATTATATTTTGATTAACTAATGAAACTTAATGATATTGGTATTATTTTTAGATTGTTTTAACTATAATTGATGTAGGGTTCTTTGTTACTAGCTACGAAAAGATCCTTAGTTTGTATCATAAAGAATTGATGTAGTGGCTAAATTATGGGGTGGGCTTATATAATGATGAATTCAACTAATTTTATGTCAACATTATTATTTCCCAACTAAATGCACATTAGTAATGTCATCAATTTAGACATTGAACCCTATTCATAATAATATTATATTTTGATTAACTAATAAAACTTAATGATATTGGTATTACTTAATGAAATCATTTCAAATTTAATAATAATATTTTCCTTTAATAAACAACTTAACTACATAATATTATTATTTACCCCGTCAAACCAATTACCAATAATAATGATGTTATCACCAAATAATTAATTGAATGTTAATACAATTGTTCTTCAACCAAACCTATATATGTATATATATTTATTCTACAAAGTTACTTTTTCACCAACTATTCCAAACACACTTTATCCTTTATATACATATCCTCCTTTCAACCCATTAGGGTTAACACCTTCCTTCGGTCCCCATTATAATTTAAAATAAAATAATGTTGCTAAACTATAAGGTAAAAATGGGATACAATATTGTTTCCACTCAATCACTTTAATTATCACCCATAATATATCTAGCAATCCATTGTATTGTTCATTGGATTCCCTAATGTGTAACTATATTATCTACATCTGCATATAGCTACTCTACCCACTCATGCCTTTCAAATTCTAATGTTTTTCAAATATATTATGATATAACAAGAAAATAAATGTTTAGAATGAAGAATATTTTTGTTTGACTTGTGTAAAGGAAAGATAGAATAACAAGCAATTAATTGTGAAGAGGAGGAAAACAACATTTTAGAATTTGTGAAAATATTTATGGTAATAGTCTATTGAAATTGAAATGAATAAGATTTTACCTTTATTATTAATATTGTGGTCTTTGTGGAAAAAATGCGTTGAACAATTGAATAAAAAAATTTATGCTTAAAAAAATAATAATTGAAATTTTAAAAAGTTAAAAATCTTCAATTTTATTTAAAGAAAATTAAAATATAATATATCAAAAGGAAATAATAAATTTTGATTAACTAAAATAAAACATTTAATTACTAGTTTAAAGTTGTCAGTCCCCTCTAGTTTACTGATAAAATATAAGACAACTACATCTTAAAACTCCCATTGATCCAGACATATCAGAACAACTTTAATAAAACCAACACCATACATTTTTTAGTTCAGAAAGAGAGAGAATTCAGGAAACAGCATATAAACTACAATTAACAAATGGAAAATAAACAATATACATATAAATTTCCATTGGTACTCACATCAAAGAAAAATCTTCTTAATAAAACCAACAGACCATTCATTCTTTTATTAAAAAACTGCATGAATTCAGCAAACAGAATACAAACTACTATCCACATCCATCAACCCAGCAATTGCCATAACCTTCCCCCCATAATCTAATGTTGCAGCACTGGTCAAGATATCCATTACAATCTGCATCTGTCTGGCACACCAAATATCCATTGCAGTAATCATGTGAAACCGCCATCGACATTTTTTAGTTAAGAAACTAAATGAATTCAGCAAACGGAATACAAACTACAATTCATAAATGGAAAATAAACAATATGCATATAAATTTCCATTGGTACTCACATCAAAGCAAAATCTTCTTAATAAATCCACCGTCGACACTCCAAATATGCACGACAATCTTCATATGTCTGGCACCAAAATCTGCTGTGATTGCAGTAATCATATGAAACCACCGACGACACTCCAAATATGAGCATCATGATTATCATTAATGATACCAAATAATATTTCTTTCCCATTTTGTTTGTGAGTAGTTTGAATGCAAGGCATGGCTTAAATAAGCTGCATTTTGGGCATTCCTTGTCGTTATAGCGAAAACGGTGCCCAGTTAGAATTCCTTTCCTCGGCCAGGAAAGAGCAAAGCATTGGAATTGCAGCAGGGAGGGAGGTATTTACGATGAAGTCACTTACAAACAAAATACACAGCAAATAGTATAATATTACAAAGAATGGATGATAAAGCGCAAATATTTTGGCATATTATTATATAGTTTTAGAAAAACTTTTCAAATTTTATTGATGGTAACAATTTAATTTATTTATTTTTAACCAGGGAAAATATGTGATGCAATTTAATTTTTTTGATGGTCTAGTTTTACTATTGGCAGTTCGTTATGAGTGTTGTCTTGTTTTGTTCCAGTTCTTTGTAAGCCTGTTTTGCTGTTTGACAGCTGATTTCATCTATTCTTGAGAGTCCTTTGACTGTCCTATTCTTTGAACTTTTTCTTTCCATTGTTCAATATCAAAAAAAGAAAAAACTACAATGTTCTATTTATATTGATCAAGTATTATATTCAATTTATTTTTATAACAATTAAGGTTGACTATTTTGTTCTTTTAAAATTTCGTAGTATTTTCCTCTTTACAATTATAACATATCTTTTATCAAAATTATTTAATAATAAGTTATTTTATTTTTTATTTTTTATTTTTAATTTAAAAATAGAAATGATAAAATTAGAATTGTCATGTTGTTTATGAATGAAATAGATATAGACATGTATTGCAAGAAGTTTAGAGGAAAAATTAAATTACTTGCTAAATTTAGGATATGCAATACATCCATGAGAGTTTTCACTCCCCTATCATTGAATACCAATTTTACATCTCCTTATCTCTCAATATTACAAGTGTTATTATTCTTGAGAAAAACTTGTCCACCATCATATTCTTTAAATTTTGAGAACCATCCATGAGAGCGTTAGCTCTCCTATCACTGAATACCAATTTTACCTCTTCTTATCTCTCAATATTACAAGTGTTATTATTCTTGAGAAAAACTTGTCCACCATCATATGCTTTATACATTGAGAACCACTTCCTATAGGGAGGCATATGGTAGGATGCACCCAAATATATAGAGATATTAAAAGATATATTAGCACTAATCAAGAAAGCATTAGCAACTTCATCATCATAATTTGTTGGGAGAAGAATCATTTTTTTTTTAATTTCTAGATTTCTTCTTGAGATGACTGCATTTACCACATATCTAGCATCTTAGCCTACTCTTACAAAGGGTTTTGGATATTCATATAGAAGAAGTATTTTTAGACTTATCCTTACCCCCTTTTTCTCAAACACCACATTTTTTCTTGTATGTACCCCAAATAGGAAAGACATCCTTAAAACTATAGTTTGTAGAATTTATCTACACCTTCTTGTTAGTAAAAATCACAACAAGGGAATTCATCTTTGGGTCTGTTTGCCAAAGCTACCTTTGGAGTTTTGGCATGAAAAGTTTTTTATGTGTATTGCTAATTCTTTTGGGAAGTTTTGTTCTACTGATAAGATCACAAAATCGATGAAGAGGCTATTGTCTGCTAAGTTTTATGTGTTAGTTGAGAATAACCTTATTCTTCCTACTCAGATTACCTTATCTTCAAAATTTGGCAAGTGGGTGCAGCAGATTGAATATCAAAATTCTCCCATAATTTATCATTCTTGTGGAAAAGTTGGTCATGCATC